>JAECUM010046611.1:0-24749 GCA_016617855.1 Megalonaias nervosa | reverse complement strand
ATTGTTTTCGTCTTCTTGTTTTGAATTGTTAGTGGTAAGTTATATTATGTCTTGCACGTTTGCTCTAATTAACATTAAGAATTATAGTCATCGAAAATCCAATAATTCAATCAAATTAGTAATTTAGCTTAACGATTGTAAAGTAATTCACATTATAGTTTCTAATCAATTTCCTGCAAAAATGCAATTTGTCGAACTACACGTATTTATTGCATGACTGAAATATAATTTATTGTACATTTTAAGTGGAAGTGTTAAATATTTTGAGAAAACTAAAGGATCATCGTTTTGGCATATCATGAATGTCTCACTCCATGTGCCAATGGTTATGTGTAAGAGAGATTTGTATGAGCTATATATGCTTTTGTATGTGTTATGTGTAAGAAATGTGTAGTACTATTCTAGAAACAATATATGCTTCTAAATGTGTTATGTGTAAGGAATGAGTAAGAGCTATATATGTTTTTGTATGTGCTATGAGTAAGAGATGTGCAGTAGTCTTCAGGGAACAATATATGCTTCTAAATATGTTATGGGTAAGGAATGTGTAAGAGCTATATAGACTTCTATATGTGTTATGGGTAAGGAACGTGTAAGAGTTATATAGGCTTCTATTTGTGTTATGGGTAAGGAACGTGTAAGAGCTATATAGACTTCTATTTGTGTTATGGGTAAGGAATGTGAAAGAGTTATATAGGCTTCTGTATGTTATATGAGTAAGCGATGTATATAAGCTATATATGCTGCTATATGTGTTATGTGTAACAGCTGTGTATCAGTCTTCATGGCGCAATATATGCTTCTAAATGTGCTATGGATAATATATATGTTGTAGTCTTTAGGGAGCTATATATGCGTCTTATTTACTTGAGGAGTGTTCAAAGTTTCAAACGATGTAGCGTACAAAAAAGTAGTTTTTTTGTCTGATGTATAAGTAACTGTCCTTTAACTGGGCAAGACAACAATTTAATTCAATCGTAATTTTAAATGGTTAAATAAGAAGTGACGGATTTGGCAAGCGTTTCTGATTTTGTACATTTTATACAACATAAGTAATCATCTGTGAATTTTCTGGTTAACAAAAATTTCCAGCCCTTTTGTTTACAAAGCTAATTTCTCTTTCACATGGTGTGTTATCTCACGACTCCTCGTTGAATTGAACAGCTGACATTTCTTTCTAGAAGTTATTAATACAATAAACTCCCCAAGTATTACTGCTGCTGCACGTTACTGTACTGAGGCCGCCATTTTCTTTACAACTGTCATTCGGTTTTGGTGCTTGCATGGTTCTCTCAGACAACCAGCCGCATCCGCATCCGTCGTACCCAAGAGCCACTGCTTCCTGCATAGCTTGCGTAGATGCAATGGTTGTTCCGACTTTTGTGCATGTAGTTCGCGCATTGTCGAAGGAAAATGTGGCCTCGCTGGTCGGTGCAGGAACAAGTCGAATTTCATTACCTGCAAATGTCAAACAAAAATCATATCAGTGTAATCCCAGACAGTGCACACTGTTATTTATGTATGCATGGTGAAGAGAGTTTAGGAATGAAAAAAAGATCATAACTGTTCCCATATATCGCAATGTTAATATGTTGTCAAATCGATATAATGCTTTAGTAAAACCGGAACAAAAACATGTTTACATTCTATTTATGATTTACTCTGGAGGAAACTTTTAAAATGATGAAGATAATATACTGCAAAGCTCGTTTTTGAGAACAACTTTCGTCTAGGTGCGCACTATCAAATTCCAGCCTGATGAAATTTCCTAGTTTACATGTCGTAATACATAAGCAGCGATGGCGATAAAATGAAAATTCCTTTATGTTCAAGCTTATCATTACATACAATTTATCAATATGAAGAGTACGTCAATATTTTTCCTGGCCTGAATTTAGGCCAATCAGGTACATTCACATTCTTGAATATGGTGTCAAATATTGCTATTATTGTTTAGTTCTGTAGCATGTAATATAACTAGTTGTTACCTAAATTCAGATGTTATTTTTATATTAATTATCCATACTTAACAACAATTTTCTTAGAAACGTCGTGCAACGGTACTGCCGTTTCACCATAACCCTTTTCAAAATATTGATAAATTTGGTTTCAATTTCTGAGCTAGATGTTCTGATAGAATGATATTGTTTACAATGAATAGTACAATTTCTCATCTGGTACAAGGTGTACATATATATTTATTGCACAGAAAGCAATGGGATCGGCAAGAAATTAATACTTATTTATTATTGCCTAACCGATACGAAGAAACGTTCGACTAAAAATGTTTGAGACTCTGATATATATACAAAATGAGGTTTGTAAATACATTGTGCAACGGCGATCTTGAAAGGGAATAATGGGAGAAAAGACACTAAAAGGTAAAAGAAAGAAGAATTCATATACTATGCCACAGACACAGGAAAAGCTATGAATAGTGTATGTCCTGAACTAAATGAATTGTGATGCAAACTGCAACAGTAGTGTATGTCCTGAAACTACATGAATTATGATGAAACTGCAACAGTAGTGTATATCTTGAACTGAATGTCCTGAAACTACATGAATTATGATGAAACTGCAACAGTAGTGTATGTCCTGAACTGAATGAATTCCGATGCACCCTGCAACGGTAATTTGTCCTGAACTCAATGAATTACAATGCACGCTGTAACAATAGTGTTTGCCCTGAACTAAATGAATTAAGATGCACTCTTCAACAGTAGTGAATGTACTGAACTAAATGAATTAGGATTCACACTGCAACAGTAGTGTATATACTGCACTAAATGAATTTCGACGCACACTGCAAGAGAGTTCAGATATCATTGCGTAGGCGTTTGGTCGATATCAAATATTCAATTTATTTTGCCTTTTTCAGAACATTACTAAGGGTAATTTAATATTCTTATATAAACTCAGTAGCACGTACCTTTTTTGCTGTTAGAGAGCAAATCCGGCAAATGCTAATGTAAGACGTGCACGTGCACAATATGTGCTTATATAAAAGGCAAGTAAGCAACTCTTCTTTCCTCACATACGTCGGTTTCTACCATCTTTGAAAAACCAGCGTTTACAAAACCTCTAGTTTAAACTTTAGTCAATTATGAAATGATGATATTTGCCCCTAGAATTGCGTCACAGTGTATGGGGCTGATAAAGCTAGACCCAGAATAAAACTGTACTTTAATGATAGTAATTACATTCATCTAGTTCCCCTTTTGGAAGAGAATATCTATTAATCACAAATGCATGTGCTCGAATCTGTGGCAAATAAACAAGTTTTATTAATAGCGATGCTGACAAAATACAGTGCACAGCGATTCAATAAGCTATCATATGTTACAGCATGTATTTAAATCCGGAAATAAAAGTATCTAAAGCTATTACAACATGCATCTTATTTTTCAGCATTTTAGAAAGAAACAAACGTCATCTTATCTGCGAGCTCGTAAAATAATGTGATGTCTCTGTCCAACTGGAATTGTTTTCTTTTCACTTTTCTACCTTTAATCATTAAGAGTACAAATGCAATTTGTATATTAGGATTTAACTCCCGAGCACACAAATAAACGCTATTGCTGTCTTTTTTCTTGGTCTTCGTTGTCAATTTTGTCTTAAATTACAGATTTGAAAATAGCAGTTAATCATGGGGGTCATATTGATGCACAATAAGTTAAAAAATCGACACAAAGAATCCATGAATCCTATTCAGCTCTAAAACATTGAAAACGCTGTTGGTGATGAAGAATAAAACTTCATATATTGTGGTAATCAGAATGTTGGGAGTAGATAGATTTGATCAAACTTTGAATTAACAGTAATCGGTGAAAATTATGTCGTTTCAAGCCTTCAGATATTCAGTGTGCGGTATACATAATCATACAAAAACTTGTTTTTTAAGTGTATGTTTCGTTTAATCGTTTGGTGGAAACATTGTAGTACCGTTTGATTTCCAGAAAGCATGAAACAAACATGAATTTCTTTCCGGTAAATAAACTTCTTTTACCTCTACATCTATCTTTGGGTATCTGCACCATCGTTGAGCCAACGGACGGTTATCGGTATCGATACGCTCACATTGATACAAGAGTGACCTACTGTGAGGTGACATCTACTTTCACTTGACAACATCTTTCTCAGTGCAACAGGCTATTCATTAAATCAATGGATGATTGCTAGTAAGTAACTTGAACATTGGTATCCACAATCCTAACACTGAATATTGTTTTACAACAGATAGCATTTTGCAAAATAATAATTGCATTATTGTAAGCTGGGAAAGCTGTCGATTCAGAATGAATGTAGCAATGTCAAATCTGATATAGTTTAGTGCTGATGACCATCATCGCACAGCACAGCTTATTACAATGGCCTGTGCATAGGCTAAATAGTCACCAACTACGTATAGTGTCTGTTGTAGCTGAATGACAAACACAGGGGAACATGCTAAGTGCAAATTTAATTAGAATTAGCAGAAATAACGTATAACTAATTATCTCTGATCCGGCATTGCACAAAATTAAGTAGTTATAATTAGTGTAACTAGTCCCTGCGATATTAGAGCAGGGAAAAGTCATTGCTTTATAGTCCTTTTACTGTCCCTTGACTGGATATACTTTTAAGTTTTATCCCCATTTTGCCTGACTGGGTAATAATGATCCCAAGCAATAATTAGGACATCAGAGAATATAATTTCAAAGCTTGAAATTGAATATTTTAAGATGTACTTGTCAGGGTTTGTGTTTATAACTTCGTAAACCGTCCTGTACTTTTCAGTATTACTATATGATTCCATTTATTGAAAGAGTTTATCTTCATAATATTTTGTATTGTTTTTCGATTTATGCTTATTTTTTAACTTTATTTTTCATTGTCACCATATAGTCAGCATTGTGCTGAGATGCCGCTGTAGAATGGTAATACATTCATACACACGTCCTGTACTTTTTACATGTTTACAATCTTATGGGCAGTCCTAATGCATCAATTAGACTACATTTCAGCAGAAGAGATAATAACATCCAGTCGTAATTGACAGTAAAATAAATGCGTACCACATAAAAGACCACTGTATTTGTCCACACTGCCTGATGGACACGATGTACACGTGGACATTGAATCATCATAATATTGGTTTGATCCACAGCATGTGCCCTTAGTGTTGAATGCCACAGAGTGGTAAACATCCCAGCTCATTGGTTTTCCAACAGCAACCGGAATCCTGAACAAAAAATTGAATGTTTGCTTACATTTAGCACACAAATGAACCAATGTAAGATGTCATAGCTAGAAAGGAAATTGAACATATATGAAATGTTTTGAAAACGGGCAGATAAACTATGTTCAATGGTATATATATATAGACATATATATATAATATATGTTATATATATATATATATATATATATATATATATATATATATATATATATATATATATATATATAAGGTATATATCACATACATTAAAAATAACATGGCATTTAAAGTGTTGGTATAAAGCAATTTGATATACCAATACTATTGGTATATCAAATTGTGATCCGCCCATGGCGCAATAATACGCATATATAAACATTCTCGCGAGTGTCTTCAGTTGAATCTAGATCAATGATCAATTTCCACACATTTGTCACTAGTGACGTATGAAACTAACGATGACAAGTATTAATAATCCCCGTTTTCTAAATGAATGTAATATGGTACACACTTTCATCACAATCCTTTCTGCTTTCTGTTCTCCCCTCTTCTCTCATGCATAACGGTCAAACTGCGCAGAAATGTGGAGTGAGAGAGAAAAGGAATTTGGGCTGGATTTAAACCTTGAAATAGAAATTACACGAAGTAACCTTCAATAATATTGTTCGTCGTAACGATATGTGTGCACTTTTCTAGGGATTTATATACAGTGTTTATCAATGATACAATGTTGCAAACCAGGTCGACATTATACAGTAAATTCCTCGGTTGCGTGGTGCACATACTTATATATTTATAATAATGTATTTAATGTTATGTTTTGTTGTTGTTTCTTAAACAGACTATAACGTTCTAAAAATCGATTATTATTAATTAAATATGAAAATGTCCAAAGACCCCCTCTCTCTCTGTCTGTCTGTCTGTCTGTCTGTCTCTCTGGACCATCGTAGCAGGAAACGGGCTAAAATCTATGAAGTGAAGAACGTAGAGGATGCTCGTTTGTGTCATCCCACGAAATCTCTGGACTTATGAATGATGGTAAAAGTTAAGTCAAAGGATGAGAGAGAGAGAGAGAGAGAGAGAGAGAGAGAGAGAGAGAGAGAGAGAGAGAGAGAGAGAGAGAGAGAGTTAAAGTCAAACCGATCAGAGAGCGAGACAGAGAGACAGAGACAGAGAGATGGAGTTTTAAAGTCAAACCGACGAGATAGAGAGAAAAAGAGAGAGATTATGGTCGGTTGTACTGTTGCTAAAGCAGAATAATGACTTAGATCAACTGTAAATATATTAAAATATTTTAATTTCCTCTTGTTGGTTCGTCATTTCGCTGAGTTTCTATTCCACATTAAGTTCCATGAGCCTGAAGGTGAGTGTCATTGCGTTCATGTGAATGGCGTAGCTAACCAAGTGTTGATAATGCTCTACTTTTATTATTAAAACCATTTTTCATGTTTAAATTGTAAGTGTGTATTATATTGATTTAATCAATGTGAAAAAAAATAGAAACCAAAAAAGAAAACAATCAACTTATCAATGTGCAAAGGTGATTGTAAATAGCCACAAAAGGCATAGAACTATATTTTGTAGCGCACACTCTTGGGGTGTCGGGGGTTCATTCACTCGGTCAATACACAGCTGCCTGTAGTAAATCTGAAACCCGTTCAAAGGACAAATATATGTATTTGTATGTGATATAAATAAAATATATGTACAGTATGTACGCTGTATCAACGATATACCACTCGTTGTATAAATTTTTCATCAAAAGGAAACTCAGGAAGCTTCGTTTCCTTTAATGAAAATTTATACATCTCGTGGTATATCATTGATACAGCGTACATACTATATATATATATATATATATATATATATATATATATATATATATATATATATATATATATATATTAACAATGCTCAAATGACAGAAACAGTGTATGTACAAAGAAAAACGATTGAATTGTTAATATTTTATTTTTTATTTGATATTATTTGTGTACAAAGGACTCATGTAATTGTCACGTTACTTCAATTTATAAAGATCACTACTGGAGGATACTTCTTTGTAAATCATGGTTCACGTGAACATATATTTATTTGATTCATGCAGTAAAGGAAAACTTCAAACGAATGGAGAGTTTACTGTGGAAAATCGGTATAACATACTTTGAAATTCCAGTGTTATGGTCCTCCCGCTGCGTCAACGCATGTTCAGAATCACGTAGAGCGCAGAGTTGCAGCGCAACTCTGAGAGGTATATTTGTAGAAGGTACAGCCAGATTTGCATTTTCGTAACCATAAATATTAATATCCCACTGTGAATAGATCGATGGGCAAATGTTACCTCGGTTCGCACAATAAGATAACTCTATAAGAAAAGAAAGAAATAAGTGGTAACTATTATTACCGAAAGAATAGATACACACATGCAGTTCGGACATATACTCACCTAATTTCAGCAGCTTCGCTAATACAAATGGAACCTATCTTTGCTACATCTGTATCAAGGCCTGTTTTATCAAAGAGATTGCCTTATTTCCGTGAGATATGGCAGAAGTTTCGGTAATTGATTCTATCCGCTCATAGCCTAACAATCCTTTGTCGCTTTACAATATAAACAACAAGGAAAGATGGCAGAGACTTCTAACGTTAATAGTAAAATAACCCGCCACCATTTCAAAAATAAACGTTTTGAAACAACTCTTCATCAACCACCAAGAATGTTTCTACGAAATGTCAGATCACATGACCATCTTCAATTTTTAACGAACAATTATATACACTATTGCACCAGCCAATATATTCAAAAGAGAACACCCTAACCTCGCCTAGAAGTTGTATACGATTTCTGAGCATCATAACCTACCCTCAACGCTATGAACTTCAAGCGAGGTAGCTCTAACTCGGGGTCTAGAGCGAAGCCCAAGAACTATAACTCAGGCTGTAATACATTTGTAGTGCTAAGTTGAAAAGGAAAACAAAACTTGAAAGAAACGAAGGATGAGTTGTGTTTTTGTTGGTTTTAATGGCACTTTATCTCATTATTATGTATATTGTGAATAGGAAATGAAAGCTAAGATCTTTTGCCAAGGACACAGACCCAAATTAACCTGGGCAGGTATATAACATGCTGTCTCTGAACTAAGAGCCTGACACTCAACAAGCAGAACTACCTTGGCTCCGAAATAAAGAATGGATGTTTAATATCGATAGTATATTTAGAAATCATACATGTATAAAATGACAGTAAGGAATAGGTAGCATTTGGACGAATTTACAGTACTTATCCTAGTGCACACTGTAAAAGATCTGTGAAAAATACATCCAATACAATTGCACCACCAAAGCATTTTAACATATTTTCCTTGCCAACAGAACTACATTTTACAAACAAACAAACAGCACTCTCAAAGAAAAATCTTGAAATCAAACACAAAATGTTACAACACAACGTTTATAAAAAAATTTTCGACTAGACAATGGTATGCTACTCAGCTCCTTCAAATACAAAGGGACCTGCGTGATGAAGTGCTTCAATGTAATTTATTGGAATACCGAGTACAATCTTATTTACTTACTAGTAGTACTTTGACTATTACATGTTATTACAGATAATGTCCTACCACCTACAAATAGCTACTTTGTAACGAGAGTCATTCACTTTAAAATATGCATACAAACATCATCCATTTTACCACATAAAGTAATTTAGTACTGAATGCTTTTCCGCATTAATATATTATATCCAACATTCATTCTTACTTATCTCTTTTAGAATTACAAGAAGTAATTACCTGTATCGCTAATTAATCTATATTAATGGGTAGGCATCATTTATCCATGAATTATGTTTATGATAACAGAATAAAGTGCCGTTTTCTTTTGTACATCTATGCAAGACATGTTAGAAGAGATGCTTACATTTGACAATAAATATATAAATAACATATTTTAAAATGACATTGTCTAACTACTTACATTTTTCCAAGTTAATGTGCAATATAATGCTTGACACCATATTTGTGAAATGTATATCACATTGATAAAAAACCCCAGATTAATATATTTCGTTGTGGATTAAACTAACTTGGATGACGTCTAGTCAATCAGGACTTTGTTTATAATGAACAAATAATGAATGTATCTAACACTTTTTGCACTGAAACAAAATTTATCAAAGAGTTTGGATAGGTTCAAAATAAACTAGAATTTCGACACCTATGACTGATGTATAGATCTAACAAGAGAAGTGGTCAGCTGTATAGAATTTATCAACTGATATTATCTATGTATGGAATTATCACAAACAAGATTGGTATATTTATCACTCGGCATATATGATCAGTGCATGGATATGGATGTCGCAACAATTATGACTGACATGTTTGACTATCACCAGATATGACCATTGCAGGAACTATACAAAATTATTATGCTTCTTTCTGGTATATATATATATATATATATATATATATATATATATATATATATATATATATATATACATGGTTACACATTCCCATCTGATCATCGGAAAGCGGCAATGCGACTTAACAAGGATGATATATATGCTTTATATTGCCTTGCAAACAAAAATAATGAAGCTGTCTTGAAAACATCAAACCTATTTCAAGACAGTTTTCGCTTTGTGGGACAGCAGGAAGAATAACTTGTTTAAACATCCGAAAGGTAACACATTTCATAAATTATGATACTTGTTTAGAAAGGAATAGAACCAAAATATCTGTGTAGAGGTATTTATCCATACAAGTGCGTGACGAACGTTCAAAGGTTCAAGAAAACCGAATTGTTACCAATGACGAAATTACATTAAAGCCTTAGAGAATCAGGGCTACAGTAGTATCATACCAGTATGTCAGATATATTATGAAACGATTTACACACTCTTGGTCGTCTTCAAGACAACTATATGAAAAGTATTTAATGCTATATGACCTTTCCGAAATATTTAGAAATATTTGCATGAATAATTATAAAATATATCCAGTAAATTATTTCAGTACATCTGGACTGACTCTTGAAGCTCATTTCAAAATAAGTATGGTAGAATCAGAATTAGGCACAGGGTTTTATGTGTTTATTCTAACTCAGTCTGGATCTAGAGTGGGAATCAGCATGTTTCCTAATGTAAAAGTTCAAGCAAATCGTGGCTATTATTCTAGCAATGACCAAGCAAAATTTAATGACGAAAACGATTCATTATTGTGAAGGTCATTCATTAAGTAACTGATCTGACAAATATCTGTATGATTTGGCCATGTCAATATTATTTGCAGTCAATCACCTCCCGCTATTCACCCCAAAATAGGTGGGCAAGCAAGGAAAGAAAACAAAAACATCGCAGAGAATTTAATGTCTTTAAGTGACGAACAAAGTTAGGGTTGCTTTTTGAAGTAGAGTTGGATGTCATAATATATTTGCACAACTATTTCATGTTCATCGTTTAGCTCCATAAAAAAGTGAGTTTGATTTATAACAGTAGCAAATTGAATTGACTGAAATTTAAGATGAGTGAAACGTTTCAATACCTAGCTGATACCGTACCTTTATGACCGAAGAGTTATATGTTGCACTCTATCGTAATTTAAAGTATTATATTTATATAGGATTAAAGCTAAAAGATACATAAAGCAGTGTTGTTTATTTCCATCAAGGGCAACCGTTAAAATCATATATAAAATCGATTACATGGTACACCTTTTAGGGTAAAGCTGTGTTCTGTAAACAGAATATTTCAGAACGAATAAGAATTTAAAAATATGTACCAAAGACAATATATTTTAAACTTCAGAAGAATACTTCACTTGCAAGAAGAGCATTCAGAAAATTGATATGTAATATAATGATATATAAGATAATGATATTTAATATAATGTATGTAATATAATGATATGCAATATAATGATATGTAATATAATGTTATGTAATATTATGATATGTAATATAATGATATGTAATATAATGTTATGTAATATAATGATATGTAATATAATGATACGTAACATAATGATATGTAACTTAATGATATGTAACATACTGATAGGTAATATAATGAGATGGCATCCTTGAGTGGAAAGAATAAAGCAGGAACATGGACCAGAACAATTAATGGTATCTCAGCATGTATTTGGCATTTACGATACAGCTATACTATGGGTTCAAGTCCTACTTGGTCAACAGGACACAAAATTGTGTCCGCAAATGGAAAAAAAACTCAAGCCCAGTTGATCTATGTTGTGGTGTTCCACAGGGGTCTGTTCTTGGACCTGTTCTCTTCATTCCATTAACTCAGCCACTCCCAAGTGTTATAGATCATTATCCAGTGTTTCACCAATTGTATGCTGATGACACCCAAATATACAACTCTAGCCACCCAACTGAAGTTGAAGCTACCATCCGAGGCGTAGAGAGGTGCATTTCCGATGTGAAACCATGGATGACATGTAACAAGCTGCAGATGAATGATGATAAAACTGAAGCCATTCTTATTACAACACAAAGACTTTATCATTCACATCATTTACCTCAGACAATAAATATCATCAACACCAACATTAAATTCACACAGTCAGTACGAAACCTAGGTGTTACTCTCGACAGTACTCTCTCATTGCACCAACATGTCATGACCATATGCAAAGCTGCATATCTTGAGCTGAGACGCATCAGCTCCATTCGCAAGTATCTTTCAGTTGATGCCACTAAAACTCTTGTGTGTTCCATAGTACTTTCAAGACTGGACTATTGTAACTCAATTCTGTCTGGTTCGTCTCAATATCTACTCCAGAAACTTCAAAAGTTCAAAACAGAGCTTCTCGTATTATCCTTAGAGTACCACGATCGAAGCACGCCTCCCCCTGCTCTGTACCCTACACTGGCTATCCATACGATCCAGAATTAAACACAAAAGTTGTTGTCTGTGCTACTTTCACTGTCGGGCTCCAGTCCAACATATCTATCTGACCTCACCCACGTGTACACAACAGCAAGATACTTACGCTCCTCTTCTGACACTCGTATTCTCATTATTCCCACTATGAAAATGAAATCATATGGACAACGTTCTTTTGCATACCAGGGCCCAGCAACAAGGAACGAATTGCCCACTGAACTTAGACACAAAGACACAGTGATCTCATTCACCTATTTCAACTGCAAGAAGAGACTTAAAGACCTAATAATGTTTCATTACCTTAGATATTTACAGCATGTTTTCTGTTTTTTAATTTCGTGGTGCTTTTTTTTTTGTAATCATAACATTATATATGTTTTTTAAGCGTTGTCAAATGTTGTAAAGCGCTTAGAGCTTCTAAAGATTAGGCGCTATACAAAGTCCTCATTGTTATTATTATTATTATTATTATTATTATTATTATTATGCTGGATGTAAGTAAGCTGATTATGTAAGGAATCTCTTATATCAAGCTCAAAAACTAATACGGGGGTAAATGAAATGTTAAGTGGTAGGTACAGATTCGTTACGTAAATGAGGAGATATGAGACATTAAGTGAACATTGTTATATTATCCAAATAAAGAAATTCGTTTTCTGAAGTTTACCTCAACAGACGTAGCAGTTATATCATTATCCTGGGTTGCAGCTACAGTTACTATAGATACATTCTCCAAAATAACCGTAAATCTCTGATCCTGTGATAGAGCGAAATATCTTGAAATCAAATGGCATTGCAAATTATATTCCGGATAATATAAACTTTCTGGGTTTTTTTATAGGTTGTTTATTAAATCACTACTTTTTTGCAATTGTGAAAAATATTATTTTTTGCTCTTGTCTAATCCACCAGTTTTACTAAAATCGTAAGCAAATACCGATTCTTTTGTTGTATTTCATTATTTAAGTTGTGTGAAACGTTCCGTATGTATATGAGCTTTTGTTTTTTCTCCATGTCAGCATCTAAGACATCTGTTTCTCAATTTTATTATTAATTTCACTCTTGCTTGTGTTCATGAATATTTAGTAATTAATGTATACTTATCCTTCCATTTTTATTCCATTTTGCAAGCTTTTACCTAGCATTTAGCGGAGTATTAAATCTCTGTTTAAGCTGGTTAGAGCGTCCACCTCGGATGCGGGAGGTCGCGGGTTTGAACCCCGGCCGAGTCATACCAAAGACTAAAAAATGGTACTAACAGCTGCCTCGCTTGGCGCTCAGCATTAAGAGGTTAGTGTTAGGACTGGTCGGCCTGGTGTCAGGATAATGTGACTGGGTGGGACATCATGCCAAATGTCTGCGGTATGATGCCCCAGTGCTAGACATCACTATAAACTGTCACACTGCAGACATCGTAGCGATATGACTGAAAAATTGTTAAAGCTACGTTAAAAATCTAAATCACACACACACACACACACACACACACACACACACACACACACACACTGTTTAAGCAAACCCTATGCATCTAAGATCTTTATCATCTATCGTGAACTTAAATTTGCAACTGTTTAGTGTTGGTACTTCATTATGTTCAAGTCTATTCCACAGATCTTAATTTACTGTCCACTTGCTCACTCCGTATTTTATATATTTTTAATTAATATATTTGAATGTCTTACATGTTTGCGCATCAACATGCCCTTGCACAGACTTCCAAACAGATTCGTCATTTGCTTTTAAGTGCCCCCCTAAACGTTTAATAAAGTTGTTGTTCACATTTATGCTGTCATTTATTGATTGGTATAGCACCGGCATGAGCTCTTTCTTTATCTATATATTTTATGCTAAAAACTTAGGAGTCTCAAAGCAATTTGTCCAGTCTTGCTAATAACTTAACATTAAATCGCAACTACGAGGAGAACATGTGCTAGAAACATACGCTGAAAATCAATTATTTTTCCATCTTAATCTTTAATGCCGATATTTAATCTTTGTACTATATCTATTCTCAATGGTTTGGAATGACCATTATCATGGTATCAAGTAGGATCGCAGCGAAATATTTGTAAGACAAGAAAGAATAGTAAATTTAATAATATGTGTTGGAGTGATATTTATGTTATTAATCTTATTGATAAAATATTGTTTTGATATTTAGGTTTGTAATAACGATTTAGATGTTGGTATGGATCTTTGGTTATCAGATCGTCTCAATTTATAGTGTTAGCTGGTTATAAACACTGTGCAATTTGAACATTTGAATTATGTTTCAAGCATTTAGTATCCATGCTTCCATTATTGTCGTTGTTTACTGACATTCTTCTTCTGACGTTTATATAAATTTCAAGATTATAGACATTCTCAAACACTGAACAGGATTTATATAATTCCTATCGTTGTATAATACAATATGTTGATTTTATAATTTGGGGTAGGATAATACTTGAGTATAAAAATGCAATCTCTTTAATGAAAATTTACTATTTCTGTCAACAATTGGATTTTTAAACAAACAACGTTTTGTTCTGATCTTTAATTACATTTAAGCAAACAATTTATATTAAAACAGCTGCCATCAAACAACCAATAAATGCAGAATTTCAATTTACGTTCTATCCTCTTATTTTGCTAGAACTGTTCGTGAGCTCTTTTTCTTTTTAATTTGTTTTTGCTCTGCATCAGCTTTGTGTTACCCTTTAATTGTATTTTCTTCCTCGTTACATATTTTATCTCATTGTATCTCTTCTACTCTGTAACTATCACATTATATTCATGGTGACATATTTCATCATCACTCATTGTTTTACTTACCATATCATCGATACTGTTTAACTTTATCATGGCAGGTTTTAAAACTTTCTAAAATACCATCTCCTCTTTAAGTGGTATAGCTAGAAACCCAAATAAAAATGAACCCTCCTACACCATTAAGAGCTAGAAACATAAATAAAAATGCTCCCTACTACACCATTAAGAGCTAGAGGAATAAAAGTTAATTGTTCTTAATTTCGTTGATTTATATCAAATTGAAATTAATTTCGATATGATGTAATGTTGGATGCAGAGACGGTACAAATGACATTTTGTATCTATTTAAATTTAAGGATCAGACATTTTAGACTTGGAATTTGTATCGGAATTATCTGACTTATTTTGCAGCTTATTTATGTTTGCTAATGCAGATTGTCTCTCTTTTTGGTTTGCTTTTGAACACTGAAATTAAAATCCCATTACTCCAAATTAAAGTTCTATCCCTATGTTCACTAGCACTCAATTATTTTCTTACATCATTTAATTACATGATTATTATTTATTTTAGTATCACTCACGGAATCAAAGAATCATTCGTGAATTGACCCAAAGAAGTCGGAAAAATCAACTTTATGACTTCTAAAAATCCATGCTTGTTGGTGAATCTATTGAAATCTTTAACATGTTACTCAAAAGTATGATCTAATTAGCTATTAGAGCTGAATATATTTTTGCATGGTAAACAGTGTTTATTATGTTTGTGACGCTCACCTACCATTTACTACTAAGACATTCTGCTATTTTCACATCATTTATGGAAATGGATTTGCCTGCTCTGTGACTGATCTAACCAGTTATTTTTTAGATTACTTTATAGGAATAGCAAAGCTATTTGTGTACAGAAATGTCACACCTAATTCAAATACAACTGCTGCAAGACATATCAAGTAATACAGTCCATTTGAGCTACTTGAATCACATTGAATTTTCATGCTGACAAACTTAGTTTCATCTTGCACTTGTTGTTAACCTTTTCTGTCTTCTGTTGCTAATCAAAACTCTCGGAACACGTTTTCCGAATTGTTATTCAAGTTCAAATTTATTTTTAATCCTACTTCTCCTAGGAAGTTAACTCCGCTGATTTATTAACGTTAGGCATTTCTTCAGCTTTGCCCGTATCGAATGTAATTGATACTATTTAGAATTAGTTAAAACTTATTAAGAGCTATGTTTAACTGATTTTTTTAGCTTTAACTCGTCTTAAACGCATCTGTAAAAATTATAAATGTTATTATCACAATACTAATGACAAAATAGTACAGTATAATAGAGACTTAAACATGGCCAAATACCAAAAAAAAAAAAAAAAAAAAACGTTACTGAGTTCATCATCACAAGTAATGTAAACTTATACGAAAACATAAATAAAGCATTGGTAAGACAAATAAACTATAAATAAATATATAAAAAGTTCATGGATATATACGGTTAACAAAGATAACACTGAAGACGACACTTTTCTGATATATCACAAGACAAGTGTTATAAGTTGCAGGCAATGAAACAAAATATAAGTTACATACGATGATAAATTTCTTGGCTTTAAATACGTTAATTTTCATTTAACAAATGGCTACAGTTTGTTAAGATTGAGAGTGTTAACAAAAATATCTCGATATAGAATGTATCTCTCCTTGAATATATTTTGATTTATATAATCTAAAAAATAAGGAAAATTCGGTGACGGGTCATGCGTAGGATATACCAGAGTCATGGATAAGAGTTCTAAAATTATGAAAACGTCCATGAAAAAAATAAATTTAAATAAGGACAAGTTTAAAAGTTCCAAAATTGTTGAGTGATTGAAATTATTTAAAATATCATTAATACATTGTCACAGGATGTGTTCCTTTCTTGGTTGAAACATATCAGTGTGGATTACTGATGAGGTGAGACCTATCCATCCATTCTTTTAAAGAAGAAAGGGCGTAACTAAGCATAACCATACAGTATTATGCAATTACCTTTTGTTATTGGACAAATTTTCGGCATGTTTCGGCAATTATCGTTGTAAGGGTTGGGAAATTCCACCTGCCGGCACTCACTCCCGCTTTTCCCCTCGCTGTATGTATACCACAGTGTGGGCCGGGGAGATATCACATATTCCGTACCATCAGGAGGTGTAAGCTGGTTTCCAACAGTTGATTGCACTTTAACTTGGACCTTGAATATACAAAGAGCATACTTAGTTCCTAAATTATAGACAATTATAACAACATATATGTATTTTACTTTACTTACGAATTCTTACTAATTTTATTTTAGTCGACGTCGTTATATTTACTTCTTTGTTTTTTATTTGTGTCCATATGGAACATTTTTTCATAGACACAATTCTTTAAAGTCTTCAATTAAACTATTTTCTACACATTTGTGAATCTTTAGTTAATTATATTGCTTGTTTACATCAAGGGAATCACATGAAACATTTATTATTTAAGGACATCTGTCATTCAAGGACACAATAATGAATTTGCAATGAAAATAATAGAGATCATGGTATATTTAGCACAACTGCTTATTACGGATTAGAACTGACGGTTTGCAACATGTCTCCCTATCGCACAGAAAAAAACGATGTGTTTAGAAAACAGCGACCATGCAGCAGTGTGCTACAGTTGTATTTTCGAAGCAAGATGAAAAGGTACAGAAACTGCAATTAGACTCATCTTGTATGATCTTATGTACCGATTATTTACTGTTCTGCTCCTTTCAGAATGTCGCAGTATAAAGGCAAGTCAGTCTAATAAGCCATCCCAGTAAGATTATGTTGAAAGTACTCATATACACGCGAAAGCCCAGAGAAAACAAACTTTTGAGCGAGCAGAAACACTGAGGAAGCACCCTTGATGTGAAAAAATATGCGCAACATCAGCTTGAACTGTTTCGTGTATTGATAGAATTCACGAAAGGTTTGATACAGAGTGGCATGAAAGATGTGTTGTTGCTGTAAGTGACGCCCACGTGATTAATCGATAGATGACATGAGAGTTGCGTTGTTATAATGTCAAATAGCTGCATATTTATAGGTTACTGCATTTGTATGGGAAAATACGAACGATTTTTCGGATGGCTATACTGCACGACCTTGGGAATGCAGTATATCCATCCGACAAAACGAGTTCATATTTTCCCATACAAATGCAGTAACCTTTTTATTATATGTTCATTTTCTTATTCTACCCAAGGCTTAAATATATAAATAAAAATACATTACAAGAAACAAAGTAACTGAATATATGCCGTATTCCAAACTAAATACACAAGCGTAGATGCATCAATACACCACAACATTATCAATGCGCACGTAACTCCGCCCAGATAAATTTGAAGTTGGTCGCGCGCTAGACGTAAGTTTCGAAAGAAAATGGCGTTTGGTCTACTTAAAATTGAAATTTGGAGTCATATTGTGAATGAATGCGCATTGCAACAACTTTTCCATTTTATCTGGAATGAATACGTGTATTTTTGTCGATTCGACGCAATTTCGTGATTATGGTCTGAATTTATCTATATGAAGTAACTTACATCGAATTCCAGCAGCGTCTGTGCCAGTTCGACATGAAATACATCGTATTGAAGCAGCAAGGCTGAAGTGTGCTGACATCGGCATGCATGTTTCTGTTCTGTTATTGAATGATTCAGATCATAATGTGGGAAAAATATGAAGTCTTTCAATTGCAATTATCGAAAAGACGCTGTGGAATTTAATGTTTATTTCATTTTGACTGCAGTATGGAGGATGTAACGGCACTTGGAATATACTCGAAATTACAGTACACTTTCGAACTGTGTGATCACCCTTGAGAACCCATGACATAGCTTATGTAATTCGGATTTACAGAACTAAGAATGTACATTTTGAGGAAATTTAGGATGCAAAATTGTAAGTATATTTTTGCCATTTTTTATTACGATCTAAAGAAGACAGTTTATGTCTTATAACTTGCATATTATTTGTAGGGACCCTTTCTGGCGTCTTAGCTAGCCTAAATCTGAAACATTGTATCAACAAGGTTAATGCGGAATGTGCCAAAGCTGCTGATATGTGGCAGTCCATGAAACATCTGCTTTAGTTCATTCAGAAACAAATTTAATCAACCAAAACTTCAAGCGTCTACAACACGAGTGTACATGATTTGTTTACAAAGTAGTTCCTAATACACTGTTGGGCACACGTGTCTTGCACGTAAGTGCGATATGAAGGTGTGCAATATCGTAAAATATTGCACGATTCTGACAATGTAAAGTTAACGGAGAAAAAAATGAGCATACAATAATACCGTATCTACGCTGCCAATGAAAAACGTTTATCAGCACGTCATACAACCACTTAGTTCATTTTATTGTGCACATGTTATGCTTGGAAACCCTCAGTATTGTCAGCTGTAGATAATTGTCTTATAATTTAATGCATTTATTTATACCACCACATACCACACATTTGTACTACTATACATGTATCTATGCATGCGCGTGTGCTCGTAAAATTGAAAAGAAATTATATCCAGGTAAATTTACGGATGGAGAAACTAAAAGAAATATGCTAAGATAATGGAGTAGAGGGATAACGGACTGGAGATAATAATAATAATAATAATAATAATAATAATAATAATAATAATAAAAAACATTGTAAAAGTGGTACGGAAGACGTACAATCGTAATTGTTATAGAAAAAAATATCCCGGAAAAGCTATGTACGGAGGCATTTTAAAAAATATGTTACGAGAATGGTGTAATGCATAATGGACAAAAATTAATAATAATAATAATAATAATAATAATAATAATAATAATAATAATAAAAATACCCTGTAAAGAATTATTGTAAATGCTAAGATAATATCTGAAAAATTGCGTCTGTCTATTAATTGATGCATGACTGTAGTTTTGATTAGCTTACATTACGAAAATTAGATTAATTCATTTAGGACCCACTCACCATGAGTTTTCTGTTGTAGCATCCATTATTGTTCTTAATATGTGTGTTTAATATAGGTCCACCCCTTGTTTCAATTGTAGCATTTCGATGGACGCGAGTTTTGCGATGAGTTTGTTGCGAATGTGTGAGTATTTCGTACCTGACTTTTGTCAAGATTGAGATTGATGTTTGCATATGTCATAACATCAACCTAAGAACCGGCATGAAAATATCACTGCATTTTCAACGGCAGCATATTGTACGTTTCTAATTCTTAGAGTTCAGATTTTGATTCTCTTGAACAAAAAATACGAATTCTTTTATATTTCAATTCTTTAAGATGCCTGTCAGAAAATTTTATATTTTCAGTATAACGATCAGTTGTATGTTTGAAATCATAGCTATCCCTTTGTGCTGGTCTTTTTCCAAGAGATGTTGTTCTTAATAGTTCGGGCCATTTCTTCGTCTGTAGGTTTTTGTTATTACCTTCTGCTTCTTTTGAACTTTTAACTTTTCCTCATTAATTTTGTAGATTTTGAACATAATACTGAACCGTCAATTAATCCCGAGATCCTATTCTTGACTGTATGTTTTTCATAGAGCCAATACAATGAATTATCAAACATTTGTATGTGCTTCCTTGTAGCTCTTTCAAGCATTTAAAAAGACTGTTTATACATGTTTAAACTTTAAACAAATGGTATTAAAGAATGGCAAATTACCTTTAACCTTATGACGTACACAACTGTTTTCAGTACTTGTTCACCATTTATCTTATGAAATGGAAATTTTTGTTTTCACAGAAATAATGACCATTAAGTTCATTACTTCTTCGGTGCTGCTATTGGGATTACTATTATCCTTCCAAGCCATGCATTGAATTTACTTCCGATAAATGACCAATTACGTTATTACTTTTACAGCTGTATGACTTTTATATTATTGTCCATATTCATGACTAAAAGTATTGCTTTATCTTTAGTATTTAAGCTGTTTCATCTTTCTTAGCTATGATTATTTAATGGACACATGCGCTACTTAGTCAATTAATGAAATTTGAGAGTGTATTTTTTACAATACGCAACAAAATAAAATCGTATTGGTTTGCAGGGGTGAAAAGAATATTTAATTTTGTTGTTCTTCCAGACTTTGAAAGCTACAATCACACTCAAACATGAAGTTATCTGTACAATTGACCATCAATGTTTTGTTTAACAGTATACTGTAAAACGCGGTCTATTATAAAAAGAACGTGCCTGTGAAATGTAAAACGTCACTAATAAATTAATCTCACGTGACATTTATCGATTTTATTTTTGGGCTGCAATTTGGACTGGTCGTTAAGCGCTGGCAATTTTTATAAAACTTACATAGTTCTCGTTGCTGAAGGCGTCATCTTCTAAAGGAACATCAAATCACTACATCAGTTCGGGTATACTGAATCAGTTTTCTAAAAATTGTTGATTTGTTATGTTGTTGTTTTTGGATCCTTACACGACTTGGCAAAGATTCTGTTGTAATTAATAGCGTTAACATAGCATATTTATATTACCTATCATCATCACAATTATTATTATTATTATTATTATTATTATTATTATTATTATTATTATTATCATCATCATTATTATTATTATTATTATTATTATTATTATTATTATTACTATGGAAAGTTTCAATTATGTAATTGGTTTCCGATCTAAACTGTTAATTAAACAATACCTGTTTCTTTGTCTTGCTGACGACAGGAAGGTAAATCTCAAATCGTTGAACAAACATCTTATCATTCTTTTGGGACGATGAAATCCAATTGTGATCTATTAACCACTGACTGTCTGGGATCTTAAATACTGCAGTCTGCCCGGCATACAGATCTTTCAAGTTGATAAAGGCCTTATCTCCCGGCTTTGATGGTTTTGTTGGAATACGCTGAAATTCTAACAAGGTCGTACATGTCAATTTAGTTCTACTTAAAAGAGACGTTATCGAAGTTCCCGCTCCGATGCATTCACGTGGTAGATGTCCCTCTGTGTATGTTAATATGTCGCAGTAAGAGTCTACGGCAGCTATCATTGATATTTTGTAGCAGATCATTGAAAAGGCCGATAGCATCTCCAGTTCTTCGAATATTTCAGGGCTATCAGCATTCTTAAATTTTGCGGCGTCGAAGTCTGAATTAATAACATTTGCCGCCTGGTATGCTGCGACAGCCCTCATGCAAGCCGCAAGAGAGTCCATCAGTTTAAATTGAAAATCGTAAATCTCTTCATAAGTGGCAATCAGCTTTTGAACCTCTACTTTAGCATTGGGACAGGTTCTTTGTGCGGCTAATACTGTTTTGGTTATACCGGAAACTGTCCCAGAGGTTGAGTCTAGAAGGTCACATGCTTCACCGATAAGGTTCTCCCAATATACAGTTATTCCTCGCAAGTCATCCTTTGTTACAGCTGGGGTATAATTATTGTAATCATCTAGAAATTTTTGCTTCTGAGCTTCAAATTCGGATGATAATGAGGACGATGAAGACGATGACGATGATGATAATGCCATCGTCTTTAGACTGGTTATCAAACTGGCGACATTGTTTAAATATATTTCGTTTTTCTTTAGTTTATCAGCATATTTTCTGATCTCGCTGATGAGGGTGTCGAAAGCATCTTTCAGTTTGGCTGCCTTCGCAACATTGGCCATGGCCTGAGAGACTCCCTGAGTTGCGTCAAGAATGCCAGTAGCACTTCCACCTGCAAAAATTGTTTTTAATGGATTACATGCCTCTGCTATCGCAAATGATAATTTTAGAGCGGCCTCTACCTGGTCCCCAATTGCTGCTGCCAATGCGGCTTTTATTAGTTGGTCCATATAACTATCCATTTTCGTGGCTGATTCAGCTGACGCATCTTTGTACCTGCCCAAAGTGCTGTCTATGTATGCTATATCAGCGCGAGCTTTTTTCCAGTCGAACTCTGCTAATTGTTGGAAATATTTCTTGAGTTCTCCAAAGTTATTTTTCATCTCTAATTTCAAATGTTTGGCCACAAGTAACAAAGTATACTGTGTTGTTTCACCAATATTTAAAATCTGCTCAAATCTTTTTTCTTGAAGAAATTTCTCATAATCTATGCTTGTGCTTATTTGTTTTGTATTAACCTTGGCGTGTTTGTTAGCAAGATATCCCGTTAAGGAATCAATCATGCTATTAAACGTGCAAATGGTCCTTTTCAAGGATGGGAATTCCGCAGCATGATCACATGGAAGGTCGACAGTGTAAGGAAGTAGCTCGATAACTCGACCAAAAGATTCAATCTGACTTTTCTGAAGGGAGTCAAATAAGTACAAGGTGATCTCCTTAATCCATTTATTGACCTCGCTGTCTTTCGTGGATAAGATGTCTCGTCCTGCTGAGGAAGGGTGCAATTTTAAAAACTTCAACTTCACTGCATAGAAATGCAACCGCATGGCATTTTTCAGTATATCGGAGGCGCTGTTGTCCCATTGGTCTCGTCCAACATAAGTTAACAATTTGTCAATTTTATCTGCAGTGTTTGTCAGTATCTTCATCTCACAGATTTGCTCGGTAGATGAAGTTCGGCAAAACTTATCAATCTCTTGTCGAAGTCCTCTCGCGTTGACATTATCATACACCGCCTTCATACGAAATACTAAATCAAAGGATGGCAAATGGGACATTTTAGCCAGAAACAACCATAAGTTTTGTAACTTCGGACCACAGTCAAGTCTAGTCATCCGAGGATACAGGAACCAAGCATGGATATAATGGGCATAGAAATACCAAGCAGAGTCTAACTTGAAGCTAAGCGTTTCTTGCAATTTTCTGACATCCTGTTCAACAAAGTTACCCATGGTAGCAAAGTCTCTGAATGCACATATAGGATCATTATCGGGCTTTGATTCTTTGCAATGGTCCTCTGCGATCTTCAATTGCTCATTCCTATCTGAAGAGGAAAATATTTTTACACCTGCATAACTCAAATATCTATTCCAGGTAGCCTTGAAGATGTCGGGATCAGGTCTGTTTTGTCTTCCAGGTAGGGCCCCAATTACACACAATTTCCGGAAGTCATCGTGAGCCGCTCCGAAATACCCTTCACCGCAAAGGCAGCTGCCGCAGCAAATCAGTACCACAAACCAGGACATGGCATGAAACCTCATTTTGTCCGTAAAATAAAGTAACTTCGTAGTGTACTACAGCGAATTCCGATAGAGCCCCTCAAGATAATCTCTATTGTCGGAACTTCCTCCTTAATGACCAGTATAGTACTTAAAATTGTTATCGCTTATACATTGTGTTGGTCATCTGCAAAAGAAAATAAAAAAAAAAATACTGGTGTAGATTCTGATATGTTACTGGATGTTTTCAAGTTTAGGCGACATGCTGTGCTCAATTAAATTTCTATAATTTGCACCCAGAATGGGCGATAATCTTCTTCTTGTATCAGTTTGTATGTATGTCTGTATGATGTATATATATATATATATTTATATTAAGAGGACGAAAGATTTGCGGCAACAATTTGCAGTTTCTGATAAATCTTTTCTTGCTACCCGCACGTGATGAAAAAAATTAAATTACTACATCCACGTATGCTTGTTTAGATTGACGCCTGGAGCTGTATAAAGCTATATTGAGGCAGTATTGAAAAACTATTTTTTATAATTGCTTTGCTGCTAGTCAGGACTTAACAACTGCAAGTGAAAGATAAATACTATTTAACCGCTAGACAAAATTTGAGATTCACCAGGGGGTACATAGATTGTTATCGATTTTCTGAATGCATTTCGTAGATCATCTTCTTGGACCTTGCTTATTTATTGGAATAAATCGTTATTAAATCCATTTACTTATTTTCCAATAAAGGTTTATACTATACAGGAAT
>JAECUM010046610.1:0-31528 GCA_016617855.1 Megalonaias nervosa | reverse complement strand
CCCCCGAAACAAAATTAAGTGGTCAGTACCTGATCATAGATGCAGTTGCTATGTGTGTATTGATTGTTGTGTAAGTTGTAATCTAAAAACAGTACCTAAAGTGAGATTATTAAAATGACACTATTGGCGACAGCCTTTAAAAGACATTCTGCTGACATTTGGGAGTTTGTTGATAAAATATGAATTGTTGACAACAATGCGTACAATTTACTAGCAATACCATCACTATAGCAGGCAGGGAAGCTTTGATTGGGATTCAAACACTCGGTCAAGATATTTGTTTTGTTCAGAAGGGGACGGTAAACATAAAACAAACTTAATCAACAAACAAACAAAAAATATTGAGTGGACTAAAGAAGTGACGAAAAATTCAAACAGGAAACATTTGATCTCCAGTCTTACAAATCAGTAAGTTAACTTAACACATTAACATAAGGTAGTAAATAACTATAAAAAAAAAATTACACGCTTGGCTGTTTCTATATGTGAGCAAGGACAATACCAGTTGTTTGAAACATTGATTTAAGAATACCTTGACAAATAAACTGATTCTCAGTGGTGCATAATGGACGTAATGCAAGCGATCACCAACATAATTATACGAATGGGCTTGAATCAAGTGATCACCAACATAATTATTTGAATGGGCTTGAATCAAGTGATCTCCGACATAATAATACGAAGGAGTCATGTGTTGATCCTGATTCAACAAGTTTTGAAATTCTGAATAGTCTGTCTGCCTATTATTTCTATTTTAAACCTATTCCATATTTTGAATTGTGGAAGGCAGTTTTTCACAAAGCGGTGTGTGTGTGTGTGTGTGTGTGTGTGTGTGTGTGTGTGTGTGTTATTCAGTGTGGCAGTTTATAGTGATGTCGAGCACTGGGGCATCATGCACCAGGCCATCCAGTCCTAACACTAACCTCGCCAAGCGAGACAGCTACTAGTACCATATTTATAATTCTTTGGTATGACTCGGCTTGGATTCGAACCAGCGACCTCCCGCATCCGAGGCGGACGCTCTAACCAGTTAGCCCACTGGAACGGTTGCACAAAGCGGTCTGATTAGTTTTGGATGATCGAGCGATATATTTTACAGAACTGAATTAATTTATGCATGCAACGTCGAGAAATTCAGACTCCCCGCCAGGTATCTGTATGCAGTTTTGTTTAGGACGCATTCTTGGTAGCACATGTTACTATTCTCATAGGCTCAAATTTATTTTTTCCAGTGATTCTTTTTCTCGCATAGTACTATTATTTCAGATGCAACCAACATAGTCAAATAAGGAAAGTGTACAAGATCTGTATGCATTCTTTCCGAGGACGAGCGATCCAACCTATGTATCAAATTCTTCAAAGCATTAACGTTCTCGCAAACTAATTAAACCAAGTGAAAACCATTCATGTGCTTGCATACAGTACAGGCCTTAGAGTCAAGCTAACAATACGGTTGCCGTGAGCAGTTAATGGGGATACTCTAGGGACAATGGGGACTTGATGTTAAATTTGGTCGTTTGTACCCTGGGGACAATGGGAATTTAACATGGGGAATTTAACATAGGGAATGTATAGCGACAATGGATTGGGACTGTCTAGGGACAAGTGAATTGACGTCACGGTACTGGACACTGGCAACAATGTTGCAAGTGGCTGACCTCAATCGGGCTGAACAGTGTGGCAAGAGGCTGACCTGAATACGCATTACTCTAGGGACAAATAGAGACAAAGACATAGAGACGTGGTTAGAGACAGGGTTAGAGACATAGAGACATAGACATATGACACAAACATAGATTTATGAACATAAATCTATTGCACAAAAAATAGACTAAAATGTTTTTTAGGCTAGAGAGAATATATATCTTTTCGAGGCAATGGAGTGGCCCTGAAAAGGGCCTTTTAACTTTCTTCTATTTTGTCTCCTCTCTTCTTCTCCTCCACCAACATCCCATTTTCTCCACTACATTCTTCTTCTTCTTTTTCTTCTTCTTTTCATTCTCCTCTTCTTCCTTCTCCTCTATCTCCTCTTTTTGTTTCTCTTTTCATTATCCTCCTCTTTTATCACCTTAGTATTGTATCTTCTTATCTCTTCTTTTTCCTCCAGATCCTCCTTTTCTTCTTTTTCCTGTTTTATTAGCTCTCTCAGTCTGTTCTTTGCCTTCTTCAAATTATTAATTTCCATCTTGACTCTGTGGGGACAATAACAGCCATACTCCACTTTCACCAACAGTTCCTTTTTCATCCCGAGGTCATCTGCTACCTGTTGCAACTTCATCATTTTCTCTACGATGTTGCTGGCCATCTTTTTTATTTAATGTTGCAAAATGGCGCGATTGACTAACGCTACAATTTATATGTCTCAAGCACGGACGTGAAGGAAAATATACCCTCTTACCAACTACCCATATCACCTACCAAACAATCCACAGAGATGAGAGTGCTAACCTAAAATAAATTTCTATACAAAACAACACACTAATACTAACAAAACCAGTGGAGAAGCAAATTTTTATGCACAAAACACACCATTACCTACAATCACATCAGAAAAGGAGTTAGTGTTTATCGTGACAGTACTTCACATTCACACAAAACAAACACTCATGAGTGAAGGGACAAGGGGTTTGTTAAGGGAAAAAAGACACACACACGTACGAACTGTGTTTCAAAAAGTAATAAAGTTCCCAGGTACCCATTTTGATTTTTTTTTCTTGTTTCACAGGTAATGATAAGTCATCAATTTTGCTTGAAAATCTCTGTCGCTTCGTCTCCATACTCTGGGCCAGGAGAGATTCAATGCGATGGATCTCTAGAACAGTCAGTTGAGGGGAGGAATGATCACGCAAGTCTTTATACCACTGATGCAACACTGCTTCTTCCAAGATGAGAGCCCAAGGGTCATCCAGATACTCGTCCAATTTTTCTTCTTGACTCATCAACAGACATTGGTCGTGTTGAATTTGACTGGGATGGTCGTTTTGACATCCAAAGCAATGTTTCTTGGTCAACCCTGTAATGGATTCTGCCATGTGTTTGGCAAAATAGAAGACTGAATGTTATTCTTGTTCTGGCCATCTGGACATGATTATCACCTCTTCGTCTTTGTCTTTGGGTTCTGCTTCCACGATATCCACCCATTACATTTCCAAAGATTTCTACCATTCAAAGAGGGATAAGAGTCTTCCTTAGCTTCTAATAGTCTAGAATGACTTCTCTCAAACTGTTGATTTCTAGTGTGTTGTCGAATTCGGCATACAAGATGACGTTCATCGTCTCGGTTAGAGCTTCTGCAAACTGAAGTTCCACACGAATCGGACCGGATTTTATAGGGTGGAAATATCCCTCGTCGCTGCCTTGGTCTGGAGTGATATCAAAGGCCCATAAAGCGTAGCCCCCTGCATAATCATCGTACGAAATGCCGTGACTGCTGTTGGTCCCTAACTGTCCCGTGGCTTCGTACAGGGATAAGTACGATATCAAGTAATTCTTCTTGGTAAAGTTAGGTCCGAAGGGTCTGGTACACAAGGTCTTGCCATCGCGACTGACTTCGATCTTGGACACTCTGTAGTGCTTAAACTCGAAAGGATTGGCAGTGACGGCTCCGTTGAGGGCTTCGTTGCTGACGATACCAACGACTGAACGTTTGGGTAACTGTCCTTGGAACAGATGATCTTCGATCTTGGATCGGAGTACAGCGGCAATGGTGAAGGTTTTCACTTCCACGCGTCGTATCTGATACTTGGCGGTCGTTCTGCTGAAAGTGTGACTGATGTCGTTTCCCACTTTAAGTAATACTTCCACACGACGCACGTAGAATCTGGCTTCTTGGATGATGGTTTTGTACTCGTTGTCATGGGCCATCAAATGGAAAACGGTACTGCTGCGATTTAGTCTCAGGCGAATATCCACTCCGTTGAACACATACTTGTCTTGCAACCACATATCCAAATGCAAACGATCCATCAGTTCTAAACTACGTCCTTGCAGGATTTTCTTTCGAAGGTCGTTAAAGCCCACATTGTGAGGATCGTCAGCTGCTGTTAGGACTGTGTCGTTAAACTTGTCCTCGCCTGCTGTATCAGGTTTCCATACCACGCAAGCATCCAGATGAGTGTTCTTGGCATCTTTTCCGTACGTCAAGAGATTTTCAAGGTACGCTCGGTAAAGGTAAATATCCATGGTGCTGCTGACTAGTTTGTTATTCAAGTACAAATCCACTTCGCTGAACAAGGATTGAATAAAATTGTTGACGGGACCTATTCTAGCATCAAGCTCCCGGAGCGGTGTCGTCCGTTTTGATCACTTTGACTTTCAGGTACAAGTAACTTCTATTCAGATCGATGTAATCTTCCGGCTCTCCTTTGATTTCAAATTCGATGGGGCTGAGGTTGTCAAAGAGGAGGTGGGATGAAATTCTACCCATTGGGATTCTTGCATCGTCATCATAGTGGATGGCATGGCAAACAGACCCAGTTCAGACTTGGAACATTCGCGAGTCTCTCGATGCATCATTTTTTTTTTCTTCTCTTTGTTATGTAATAATCAAAAACGTCTAATTCTTGGACGGTTCTTCTTTTCTTAGTCTTTCTAACTCTAGGCGTGTGAAGTCCTCTGGAGGGTGTCTTCATCGTCTCTTTTTGCCTTGTCCTTGCTGTGGCTTCAGGGAAATAGGAATGCCTGACTGGGCAGAGTCCAGGGCATTTATAGGAGTTTCTCATCGGCCCAAAATGTCGTTGCAATTTTGAGGCAAGACATTTTTGCCTGCTTTCAAGAAGGTTTCTTTGGGATTTTCTTTGTCGATGATGACATTTTGGAGATCAATGCGGCATCTTTCAAGGTGTGCAATTCTGGTGTCAACATCGGTTTCAAAACCGGGGACACCCAACGAAACGCCGATTTCAGCATATCTTCTAAACCATGTCCTCAATGTCGAGCGACTCCTCGGTACACAGGATACATGACTTATAAGTCGTTAGAGAATCGTTTTCGAAAATGGAGTTTCACTGTAACTTTCCCTTTGGAGGATGGAATCTTTTGTCGCAGATCTCCTTTTATGGCAATGTTGATAGTGTCGAAATACGACTTAATGACGGGCAAAATAGTGAGGATGTAAAAATTCGCGGTGAACGTGATGGGTGTTTCCACCTTCCTCGTCATTGATCGTGGCAGAATCCACTTTGAAAGGATTAACTCGCAGTAACGGTGCGGATGTGTGTCCTACCACGTTGTACTCCACCACATCAGAGTACACAAAGATCAATTTTAATCATTGGTTCAGTTCTACAGGGTAACGAAAAGACTTCACAAAAGAAAAGTTGTTTACGATGGGTAGTATGTTCTTACCCTTGATCATCTTGAGGTCTCCACCCAAAATGTCAAACAATTCAGGACAAAACGTAATGGCCAACGTTATGGTATCCGAAAATTTCATCAGTAGGCGACGAGCCACTTTATGGTACTCGATGATGACACTTCGTTTGTTTTGTCCAATTCTTTGCCAAACAGCGCATTGAATTTGGAAGCAATCGTATCCACCAGATCTTGACCGCCTGCAGGAATTTTCAACATATAGATTTATCGTGGAGTATCGGGGGACACTGGTCATTTCATAGAGGCATCTACAGTTTTGTTGTCATTCAAGTATTGTTGCACTTGGTCGTTCAGAACATCGACCTCAAAAGTGTTTTGATTTTCACTGATGTTTTTGATTTATGTAGGGTGAATCATTTCGACCAAAGCCACGTCCCAATGGGCTTCGTGATCCAGTTGGATGGCCTGAGGTAATTTGACCGTGAAACAGCATAAAGTATTGTGGTGAAACACATTCATGGAACTGTCACTGGGTAAAGTTAAGTAAAATTGGTTACTCATGATTCCAGAGTTCTGCTGTCCGAGGGTCACTGGAGGTCAGTGAAGTGTCAAAAAGATGATTGTTGTTGTTTTAATGGTGACTGTTAGGAGGGTGACCGACGTTGTTCGCAAGATTCCCGTTGTTACAGTATTTCAGGGAAGGATTGGGGAGAAGGTAATCGATTCAACTGCTCAGTAAAATGATCCACAATCGTTTTCTCCTTGTTGCAAACTCAAATTGGTAATGGCAGCACAGATGACACAATACACCACAAAGATTTGGCAGAGAAAGACGATTTGCGTTTTAGGCACACGTTCTCCACACCACACCCACAAAGGTTGCTTCTTGCACAGAAGAACTCGGTGATGGAGTGGTCACTGTGGTGGTTGAAGCTGTGTTGAAGGGCATGATGGTCACTTCTTTTTATAGTGGATGACTTGCAAAGCGTCGATCCAAGAATCAAAACTCGGCGGATATCCTTTCCAAAGTACTTTTACTTCTTTGACATGTTGTTTTCCCACTTTACGGGTTCTTCGATCGAGAATGCTTTCGATGTCGTACACTTCGTCTTCTATTTTGGTCACTGGTTGTAACTCGGGCAAGTAAAAAGTTCCTTTTAACACTTCCCCGTTCATGTCTTCCAATTTATAGACGGGAGGATGACGGCCACGCACTCGTCCAGTGACACGAAACAATTCGGTGGTCCAGTTGGGTAAATAACCTTTGTCGAAAGTGCGTTTGGTTTTGCCAATGCGCACCCAATCTCCCTCCCTCAACACTTCAACTTTCTTGGGGACAGTCACAGTCGGAGATGTACCAAACAGGCGCTCAAAGACGATCACTTCGTTGTCGGGAGTCACTTGGGGGGGGGCACATCCGAGGATCCGATGGTAAGATTGGTTGTACGCTTTCACCAGGTGCGGTAAGACATCGATGTACTTGAGAGTGTGTTGATGCGTAAAATATTTCCACATGTTTTCTTTCAAGGTGCGTTGAAAACGTTCCACGACGCTAGCTTTGGTTTCGGGATTCTCGGTGGTGAAAAACTGAATGTATCATTTCTTCAATTCTTTTTGGAAGCTTGTTTCAGAAATTCGGTGCCTTTGTTGCTTTGCCATCGAAGAGGGTGGCGACCGCTTTGTTTCAACACCAGTTTTAGGGCTCGCACTAACTTAGTGCTCGATTTGGAAGTCAATGGCACAACCCGGGCAAATTTGGAAAGGACGCCGATGACACAAACCAAATCTTTGTAGCCACGATTGTAGGTGGCCAAATGAGAGACATCGGCTAAATCGGCTTGCCATTGATGATCGATGCCCTTCATTCGGGTGCAATTTCTGGAAAATTTTCATCGAATGGGTTTGTGTAAGGTGTACGTGACTTGTTCTTGTAACCATAGTTGCACTTGAGATAAACGGACACTTTTGATTCTGGTTTTGGCAGCAGGATGCATTTTCTGAACTCCTCCGTATCCCGTTGAATGGGGTGGATCGTAGTAAGTGCTGGCTAACAAATTCTCCATCAGGACTCTTTCTCTCTCTGTCTTCAGTAAGTCACCCACTGTTCACCGATGCTACTCTAGCTAGGGTGAGATGGTGGTTTGGAAATGGCTGTACGTGTCCAACGTGCCACATTAGTAGAAGTCTAGGGTAGTGGTAGTTGTGGTGGTGATGATAATGGGATGGCTTTTGTCTTGCTTTCTTTTTTCACTTCTGATTTCCCTTCTTTCTTTTTCACGTCTGCCGAAGAAAGAGTGGACATCATCTTTTTAACCCAAGCTTTGAGTTCTTCTCGTTGAGGTGTGGGAGAAGGGGTCAACAAGAAAGCTGCAATCTTACTAGGGACTGGAACCGCTGACGGTGTTTCAAAGACTTCTCGTGCCTCTTCTTCCTCAAGCATCCTTGGGGCTGCGTCTGTCTTGGTCACTGCAGATGGTGGTGATGGATTTTTCATCAGTGTCTTAAAATCCTACAGAGTTGGTCTTTTCGTCTAAAGTTTTCTGGTGAAAGAGTTGCAGTCTCAGCAACACTTGACAGTACCGTTGCGATTTTTCTGTTTCTGACAAATCGCTGCGATCCATCAACGCATGCAATTCGTGTTGTAACTGGGACATCTCGGTCAAATGTGGATTTGGAGGTATAATGCGGAGTACGTTGTTCTTGTCAACGATGGAATTCCATCCATCGTTTGTAAGGCACTAAATTCAGTTTTCGTCGTTCCATCAGATTCCAAAGGTGACGTCTGAGATCTTTTGACCCTAGAGGTCCCTTTTATCTTCTTGATCCTTTTTTTTTATCTTTCACCCATTTGTGAAAGCAGCTCCGGACATGAGTACTGTAATCATTTTTCCCAATGTTCCTTTCAGGAAGGGTGCTAATAGGTGCACAAATCCTTTGCGTTGTACCAACATCTTTTTCTTTGGACGGATGAGTATTCTCTTTTGCACCTTTTAGCGAAGAACGTGTCGATGTTTGGCTAAGCATTCTTTCTGATGTTGAGACAAAGGTATCGTTCCTTTCAAGACATGCAGACAACATTCGCACACGGTATTGATGACGTCTTTGGAGGCGGTTTGAATGAGTTGTTTTCGCATGGGTGGAAGGGCTTTGGACAGGACGGATAACACGTCCCAGTCTTTGGCTAAACGAGGAGGCAGTCCTTTCCTTTTCTTTCCTTTGGGGGTAGAAGAGGGGTGGCTTCTGGGGGTGACATCTTTGTTTGTTCTGGGACACACACAAATATACACCGACGTCGATGACTTGACACACACCCTTTTATCTTATTTTTTGGAGTAGGTCGAAGGGTGTGTAACCAGTCTTTTTGACGAACTCTTTGACTATCGCTTCGTCAAAAATATGACAACTTTTCCTATATCGCCAAACAATCCTCCCCTTTGGTTCCTCCTCATACGCTTTGGACGATGGGGTCTTTTCAGGGGTAGATGTCGATTCTTGGCTAAGCGCTTTTTTGGATGCCGGGTCAAACGACGAGACTGTCCTTTCCTTTTTCCTTTTTTCTTTTTGGACAGAAGATTTAAGATGGTGGTGGTGGTGGTATGTAATTCTTTTAGGGGACATCTTTTGGTTTTCAGGAGCACAAAATACTCATACCCATCGTTTGCCCGGGTCTTTTTTTTTTATAGTGAAACGCGTCGCCACTAATTGTCTCTACGTCGTATCAACATTATGACAGGCATCACGCGTCGCGGAGGGGTTCGGAACGGACTAAATCGCCTCAGTTCTTGCTTGGATAAATCTAGTAAACTCTGTAACATACCCGATCTCTTTTGGACTTTGATTTTGGGGACAGGTGCTTTGTTAGCAGCTGCCGCTGCGGATAAAGAGGAGGAGGGTGTCACCGCTGGAGGAGGAGTTCCTGTAGACACGGGTTTTCATTTTTGTATCAAATGGGGAAGAACGGGTGTCAAACTGGGTTTGGCTGGCATCACTAGCAACGGGGAAGTGGAAGAACCTGGGCTACTGGAGACGCGGTCACCGTCGCTGCAGGTCGTGGTTTGGGAATGTAAGGTTGTGCCCGAACTGTAATTCTTCTCTTCCGGAAAGAAGCTGTTTTCTGGGGACTTTTCTTTTTCTGGGGCTGTGACCTGGTCTTGACACCACTGCTCTTTTTCTTCTGGATACGTTTGGGTGGAGGAGTGGCTTTTTTCTTGGGGATGACTTTGGGGGCATTAGGATCCCATTTTAAGAGGGAGCGAATGACGACACCTAATAGAGAACCGCTATCTCCAGGTTTGAAAATGATTGCTTTTTGGTTTGAATGTTGATGCGGGATCTGCCAGTTGCGTCAAGGCTACTTTGTTTCTCTCAAAAAAGCGTTTGGTTTGATGTGGAATGTGAATGATGCCTTGCAGTAATTGACGTGCTGTCACCGTAGACCATCGTAAGACTTCTCTGAGACTGGCTTCTAAGACACGAGTACGTATTTGTGGATTTTGTTTCGAGACTGATGCCGTACAAGTCACGAATCAATTTGACGTGAAGATGAGACTGAAGGGACGTCATGTTGACGATGTGTGAGACAGACCAAAAGTGTCCGAGGTTTTTATAGATTTTATTTTTGTTAAGTCGACGGGGACGTGCACACGACAGGCCCTCCGTCTTGGCACTAGTGGTGAAACAAATGGGTACGAAATTGCAAATAATCGGGGGTCGTGGGTTTTAAATCCACGAGTAAATAGGCATGTGGGGTTTGAGTGGCATCGTCGTATGCATGTGTCAGCCAATTAGTTCCTAACTGTTTGGCTAACACTTGCACTTGCGATTTATCTCTAGAGCTTTTAAACAAGACCACGTAATGAGCATAGAGACTGATGGTGCGATGGGTTTTACTTTGTTGAAACAAATTTTGGGTGATGAATAATGACACTGGCATGACGATGATGCCCTTTGTGCGTAAACCAGTTTAATTTCTTCTTCGTCTTCTCCTAACGTGTCGTCGAAGATAACCAGATAAGTTCGACTTGGGTCAGACACGATCCCATCTTCTTCGCCAGGAATGTCTTCTACAAACGCGATGGAATCGCCTTGACTTTCTCGCAGGCGGCTGTACGCCGATTGCCACTCTTTGTAACACCACACGATATGTTGAGGTGGACGATCGATCAAATGATGTTTATGTTCGATCAAACGTTTGACAAATTCGGTTTTGCCTGAACCGCTGGGTCTAGCAATTAAGATGTTAAAGAGATGACGAAGATACAAGGCTCCGAAATGGCACCATCTAAGTTTTCGTCGATGACTTTGAAAGTGGAGGAAGAGGGAGAAGAGACAACAGAGGTAGCCATAGTGAAGGGAATGTCACTTTTGACACGAAGACAGACAAGACAAGTGTTTTTATATTTTTTTAGGACACGTTTATTTCAAAACATTTTTAAAATCGAACACGAAAGACAAAAATAAATAAAAGCCAAATGGTTAAGTACATCGATAAAATACACATCAAAACGATCAAAGTGGAATATAAACAAGTCACTGTACAACATTTTTGGTGACGAAGTTGTGGTATCCTAGGGACAGTTTGTAATGTTTTTAGAGGCTCTACACTTGGCACAGTCACATAGGGGTCCTCCCGGAATGGCCTTTCGGGGATGTCCATGTTAATGATGGTCCTGTCCTGAATGGAGTGGTTTTTCTCGGTGTCAAGTTCTTCTTCTGACACTAAGGCTAAGACAGGTTTAAAAGTTACCTTTTTCACCGGACACTTTCAGTTCACTTTTTCCTTTGAATGCATAACACAAATCTTGGGCAATCTAAGCCACTTCTTTTGTCCAAACCTCGAAACCCTGACTTTTCCAGTCACGTACATCTTTCCAGTGAGAGTGTAACCAACAAGCTATACATACATCTTCTTAAGCATCTTTAGTAGCTAAAATTTCACAAAGAAACTTTTCTTCAAACAGAGATCGAGAAGTTTGGAGATGAAAGCGCAACGCTTTTAACGAGTTAGTTTCTAGCGCGCATTTAAATCAAACACCATCATGTTTTTGGTGGTACCTCACAGTACAGATTGTAATGAGCTCACAAGGAATCGGCTGATAAACGAAATCCCAGAAAGGAAGTCACTAAGACACACACCACACGACGACCCAAATTCACTGAAAACAGTTCTCGTAAAAAGTGTTGTTAATCCGCCACAGTCTGAATACTGTCATTAATTTCCTTCCACGGCAATTGTTGTATCACTAATGATAACGGTCGTGGCATGGAAGCAAACGTTTATACCCTCTTTTGTTGAAGGTAATAAATGTACTTTTTGCACAGAACTGATCGTACTCCAGTGGCGTGTCCAAATTGTTTAGCCACTAACTCACACGCCACACGTCGCACAGAAGTTTCCTCTTGAATCAAGATTTGTTCGTGTAAAAGAGTTTGGTAATCCTCTAACTCTTCCTCTGGAATTCGGTGTAGCATGGCTAGCTTGTAAGATGTAGGATGAGTAGGAACCAAAGTCTTCTGGTCCTCGGTCAGTTGATCAATGTCTGACCATTGGAAAGCTTTCAAATGAATCAGTCCTCTTATAGCATTCAGGTTTAAACATTGGTGACGTAACGGATGCAATTGTTCTTTGCGTTTGACTTGTATTTTGACAAACTCTCAGTAAATGTGTTCTCTCAACTCCACAGGCAAACCACAAATGTTCTCTTGTAAAGTATCCATCAAGAGATTATTGAGGTCGTCCCATTAAAGGTAGGTAGTGACAGTGCGGGGACCATCGAGCATGTTCCAGGTAATCTGAATCTTTCTGCTCCCACTGGTGCAGTGACACACCGCAACTGAAGCACTTGATTTTATCCCCTTCGCCCAAGTACATAAATCCGGCTCTGGCTAATTCTTCCGGGGTAGGTCCTCCAAAATATTTAGGCCACTTTCCTTGGAAGGTTTGGAATCGACTTTTAAAGTCACAGTATTGAGAAAAACGCACGGGGAACGAATTTTCTTCTTTGACAGGTTCATTTCGATGAGGGTACGGTGAAACACGCAGTAGTTTGCTCAGGCATGGATGACATCCGTAGGGTGGTACCCGCATGGTTTCACGTGGAGAATGACATTGACCATGAAAACCAGTAAAGAGTCCACGATAACGAGTGACATCGCTTTCGCATCCGTCAGTTTTGGCACGCACAGCAATACTTTCCATGGTTGGTGTAGTAGTAGTAGTCATAGCAAAGTTCCCATGATGTGGTACTGAATCGCTGAGGTCACAGCGTACGGCGTCCTTGTCATCGCAAGGCACAGCATAACACTCCACTTGAGAATCACCGAAATTGAATGGTGTCTGTTTTAAAGGATTCATCTTGCTCGCTTGGCAATGATAGTCACAATGAACTATCGGTCTTGGACGCATTCCCTTTTTATACTAGTCTCGAGCTTGTAAATCTTTCCTTTTCATGCTTAGCTTTTGGAAGTTTTCCTTTTCTACTTCTTCGACAACGATACTACCTTCTCTAAGGTACCGTCAAAAATGTACCGTAGTGTGATGGGTGGAAAGGCCATAGAAAGGTAAGGACAGTGCGGAGACCATCAAGTATGTTCTAGAATAGCTGAATCTTTATAGATATATCGATCCATACGCAACCTCATGCCACAACTGAAACACTGTACTACGTATCCCAATCCAGTCTCAGGTCCCAAGTAGAAAAGTCCTGTTCTAGCTAAAACATTCGAAGTAGGTAATCCTTCCCTATCCATGGGCCATTTTTAAACATTTGCAATCGACTGGCACAATCACAATAGTCAGGCAAGAAGACAGGAAAATTGTATTGTTTAAACATGGAGTTCTCAGTGAGTCCCTCGATCGATTCTTGCTGTGTCGAAGTCATTCTTATTGTTGGTGGCTATCGTTTTGGAACCTTGTTTTATATCGTGTGTTCGTACGGCAAAGTGAAGTGGTTGGGAAGTCGCACTCGCTTCTGGTACACGATTTGATACACTTTTTCCAAAGGCCGACTGACGATGTGGTGTGTGGCTAAACGTACAATCTTGTTAGATTTGGTAGGTGGTTACAATAAAATCTTGATCCTCTCCCGACTGCAAGGCTTCTTTCAATGCCCCAAAGTTCACCATTTGACTGGTGCGATAATTAAGAGTCAATCCTTTCACTTTACACTCGGTGTGCACATTTCCTTGTTGGTCACGGTATTCGTAGCCGTAATTTTTGGGACCGCCATAGCAAAACTTAGAATCTTGTCGTTAGGGTTCTCGTCCGTCCAGGCTCCTAAACGATCTCCTTCGATTTTAGGGTGTTGATGACCCAGGCGATCGATGTAGATACAGCTGTCCGTGTCAAAATACAGCACACGATCTCCTAACAGTTCTAAAGCTTCGTACAATTTTAAGCGAACATGCGCTGTCACGTAAGCCGCAATGATGGCATTTCCAAATTCGTTGGCTTGTACAAAGTCCAGTTCTTCTTCGTAATTGACCAGTATCAAGTCCTCACGAAGGACGTCCACGTGTTTCCTGTATTTGTTTTTTTTTTCCGTGAATCATCTGGAAGTAACGGGAAGGTTCTGTCAAATACTCCGTCTTGGGTAAACACGGTGGTTGTGCCACTTTGCCCCACAAGCAATTTAACATCACTTTAGCAAACGATCGCCTTCCTTAGTTTTTCTCGATGTGGTCTAAAGTGATGCCTTCCTGCTCAAAATCGTTATCTTTTAATTTCTTTTGGTCTTTGGAAGTGTGGCACCTGGAAGGATAGCCGCTTGCTTCTTGTTTCAGTTTCAAAAAGGCATTCACGTAGTCTGCGAAAATGCCTTTATGAGTCTCATCACTTTTGTGGTACTGTTCTGTCTTGGGAATGTGGTAAGTTTCGTACGCTTCTAATAATTGGTATCCCAGGTCCAGAGCTGTAAACAATTCCACGCTGACCCACGTTCCTGTCAAGGCGCGTTCTTCCTGGGTGTGCTGACAATGTTGGTCTTGGTTACATGTTTCCGCACAAGCACGGCACAAGGGAAACATCAGTTTACCTTGGCAATGGTGAGGTAAAATGGGATAGTACAAGTCCGTGGGAGGCAAGACTTTACATTTAATCAATCCTTCGTGTTGTCGAATGTTGTCCAGGTCGATGTGTTTCGTCAGCAATTGTGGGTGCCCTGCGTGAAAGTGACAGTATTTGCACACGTAAGGATACAGCGAACACACGTCCAGGCATTTGATTTCTTTTCCTTTCTCTTCGTCGGCTTGGTACAGCAACAGGTGGCATTCGTCCGTCCTCCGTACAAACTGTCCCGCAGGATCAGAGGGTCCACCAGCTTGTAACTTTCCTCGATGCGTCTAAACTCGGGGTCGGTTTTCAAACGGTGATCGTACTCGTGTTCCCACATTTCCACCACTTGGTATCCTTGCTGTTCTAACTTTAAACGCCGCTGACAAGTGGCCTTGTACAAGTCTTCCAAGGTACGTTGTACAAACTGATTTTGGGTGTACCGTTGAGGGTAACAGGTCGGACATCCGTGAAATAAGCATCCGTTAAACTCGTATACGATCTTAGGGTTTTCTAAGTCCCAACCATCCACCGAATACGTTCCCATGGTCTTTTCACCTCCTCCGTTTCGGGCGTGTTGCATCCATTTGTCTTCCTTGTCACACAAGTAATGTAGCCAGCGTAGGGCTTTAACCGAGTATCGACGTTTGATAAAATTGGTCGTTTGAAGGAGTACGACAGCCAAGGTCTTCTCGGGCATGAATCGTTTGCGGTACACTAAGGAACACGCTTTGGCAATGGTACAGGCCTTTTTTTCAAAGGATCGATCTCTTCGTGCCCCATGAACAATTCTCGAAAGTTTCCACTGCATCGCCGTAAAATGTCCACGTCGGATCGACAATATTCTAACATTTCTTCCTGAAAGTCGAAGGGGTCCGAGGCGTGAGAGTGGTACTAAGCGTAGAAAGCTTCTCGTTGTTCGGTACGCATGTTGTCGGGGTCGTAGTAGTGATCATCAAGCAAACGGGGTAGAAAGGCATGTTGATTGGCTTCGGTTTTGGAAAAGTGCGGAAATAACCTTTGGCCATTTCTGTCATTCCAAACGTTTTAGGCATTCGGCTCAATGACATGACCAAGCAACTTATCGAATCCTTAAACTGCACTTGTCCCAATTGCTTGGAAATGATTTTCGCTCCGTTCAAGGTGACTTTAGGACGTTCTGAGCTTTGTTTCGTATAGTATTTCAGAAGAAACTGTCCATCGTATCCCGAGAGATTGTGAGCCATAACCGTGGCATGGCGATGACAATCTCCGTAATGTTCGATGTCCTCTTGGCTCCACGTCTCGTCGATGGAATCTAAGATCCATTGGGGGAAATCTGCCAGCGTGTTTGGTCCCCGAAAGTTTTTTTCACGTCCTCCAGGAATCTTGCTGCAGTGAGGGCAATGACTAAAGATAGGCTCTTGGATGCACTTCTGGCACACTTGATGATCCACGCAGAAATTAGGAATGTGAATGCCAGTCTCTTGCATGCATTCGAAATCGAAAAAGATGAAGTTACCTTTCTTCTTGTCATCTTCTTCCTCCTCCTGTTTTGCTTGGTATTTTTGATTGTTGCATTCATGTTCCAAGTCCACGATTTCGTGACAAATGTGACATCGTTTCTTTCCTGAACATACGTGTGCTTTGGCACTATTGGTACATATACCTTGTCCACAAGAAGGGCACAATCTCAGGACAAGCACTTTTCCGCTGTGAACCTTGCCTCTTCTGATGTTGTTGGTAACAGGTTGGGCTGACAAAAATTTGCTGACAAATTGGACAATGCACTCGTTGTTGTCCTTCCTCAAGACAGGGTTTAGAGGTCAAACATCCTGAGCATTTTTATCCACACTGCTTGTGTTCCTCTCGATTATTATAACCATAGTCACATTTCTTACAATAATAACCGTATCCCAGGAATGCAGCGATACTGGTAATTGCATCGAAATGTTCATCGTGATGATAGACGTGAATGTATTTTCCGTCTTTGAAATTTTAGCCTCGAAACAACAGAAGTCCGCGTACTTCTTGAGGGTGCACTTTCAAGGTGTAGCGTGGAGCTAATACGTCTTGCAATTTTTACATTTCAGGAATGCCACAGGGTGTGTCTCTAGATAGCCCCGCTTGCTGTAACAGGAGTTGTGCTTCTCTTTGTTGTTTGGCTCGGTTCGATTTTCGAATAGTTTGCCAGGTTCTTTTACATTCTGCCGTGTCGTTCTTGTCAGCAAGATGGCACGGGCTAAACACATCTTGTCTTGAGGGTTGTTAATTCGGACGAGACTCGTTTCGGTGCTACGAAGGTCGTCTACCAATAGCACAGTGTCAATTCTGATGGGCTGCTAAACTCGATCCAAACGAGTGACTTCAGACTGTCGTGATAAATGGAAAGTGTCAAGCGATCGTCTTCTTTTGGCTTCACGTTGCCGTTTCAGTGTGGTTAACAAAGAATCCCACTAATCGGTGACGAACTCTTCTGCTTTCTCAATGGTACGTCGGACTTGAAATCTTAAAACTTCACCGTGCACGTGGAGGCTGTGGTTCTAAATTTTCTAGAGGAGCGTTTGTCAGTCTCTCGAGTGTGGTAGTAGTTTTCAGGGTTTACTGTTGGTGGACTTTGGTTTGACTTTGACTCTCTGGGTCTGGATTCTGGCTCACTCATGTCATCTTCGAAATCGCTGGCATAAATTTGAGCCAAGACTTCAGCTACTGTGCGAGGCGATAGGTCATGTTTCTGCCTCTTACTTTCTTCTCCTTTCTTCACGAAATGATGCGATCGTTTCATCTTGATTGCAAAAAGACAAATGACTACATATTAAACGTCATGGTCATGTTTATATAAATGTAAGGAAAGTGTCTTCCCTATATAAGGGTCAGTGTCTTCCTCAGAGTATTCATTGAGAAGAAAGAACATTGGTCTTCAGAATGTCCACAACGTCAAAGCAAGACAAGCGTCAAAAGAGACAAAGGTGAAGATACCTGTTATCACTGTCAAGAGAAAGGACATTGGTCTTCAGACTGCCCTAAGAAACAACAGGAGCAGAGAAGAGGGGTTCGGAGCAGGAAGAAGAAGTATCCCCCGAAAAGGAAGAACCCAGACACGTCCAGAAAGAGAAGAAAAAGAAGAAAAGAAGATGAGAAAAAAGTGAGGAAGATGAGGAAAAACCTGTGAAGAAATTCATAAAAGGAGAGAGTGAAAAGAAAAATTAGAAGAAGAAAAATGCACTTTTTAAAGTGATGTGTTGTGAAATTGGATTGTAAATTTCTATCAGAGAATATACTAGAAAGAAAATGTAAGTATCTCTTGGTTTTGATTTTTATAATAATGACCTACACCCAGGCACTCACACACGTACATCATGGGGAAAAAGGGATTTTGAGATTTAGTTGATTTTGGCAAACATTGAGTAGTCTCTTTTCGAGAGAGATGGGTGACCCTAAAAAGGACCGTTGGGTGTTTGTTAGTTTTTTTTTTTATAAAAAAAACAAACTCAGGAACGGGAAGTATTGAGTTTTAACTGCCTTATCCATTTGCCACGGCCAAGGCCTACTTCTGGACCTGCTACAGTCGATGATTTGGTAGAGATCACTAGTGTTGGTATCTCAGGCGTAGTAGTTGTGTTGACGGTTTGGACTGTTTGGCTCGGGAAGGTCTTTTTCTCTTTTGTCGTATTAAAGAAGTCTGATACATTTGTTTCAGACTCCTTAACTCTGCCAAATGTCTAAGAGTACCGTGACCGTTTGACTTTCAATGTCCTCCTTCTCACCTAGACCTTGTTTATTGTCTGCTTCTTCTTCTTCCTGTCGTTTTCTTCTTGCCTCTTCTTCTTCTCGCTGTTGCTGTTGAATGAGAAAGGCTTGTTCTGCTTCTTTCTGCTGTCGCAAAAATTTCTCCAAATCTTATTTCTGTCTCTGTTTAAAATCTTCGACGTACGGTAAGGAAGGAGAAGGTGATGAAGGTACTGGTACCGGAACAAATTCTTGTGAAGAAGAGAGAAAATCCACTAAATCCAATTAAAATCGTCCTCTTCTGGAAGTAGGATTATGTTTGCTTTGGTAGCCGCTGCTATGCCATCACTTGTCGTCTCCACGGCCGGTGCACCGCATTTCATCGTCTTCTTAGTTTCCGTCATGTTCTAACTCTGTCGCATTGATTCACTGCGCACAAACGTTTGGGTACCTATATAGGGAATGTGTCGTCACAGGCAGCCTTCTTCGGATTGGAAGATAGACCCCGCACTGTGACTGAACTTTGTAACGCGTATTGGGATCGGTGAAAGAACTCAATCCGTTTCGATCCGCCCTTCCATTATAAATAACCGCGGTTCACCTCATTCCATTCACCTGTTCTCGTCACAAGATGTGGACTAACATAGAATCGTCTACCCTCATATCGTCGATGTTGTTTAACCCGGACTATCCCATGTATGTCAAATCATCATGGGCAATTACCCAGATGACTGATACAGCCCTTTGTAAACGATGGATTATGTGGAAAGACAAGGCTGTCTGAGAAGAGTCATAATCTACGGTCCAGAGGTCAGACGAAGTTCGAGGAAGAGAAGAAGATCTGTGCGATGCACTCTATGTTGACTGAATGGTGTTAACAAAACAAAACAAAGGCCATTTTCAGGGCCACTCCATTGCCTCGAAAAGATATATATTCTCTCTTGCCTAAAAGAATGTTTAGTCGATATTTTTGTGTGATAGATTTATGTTCATAAATCTATGTGTAATATGTCTATGTCTCTGTCTACGTCTCTAACCCTGTCTCTAACCACGCCTCTATGTCTATTTTTTCCTAGAGTATATTCAGGTGAGCCCCTTGCCACACTGTTCAGCCCGATTGAGGTCAGCCACTTGTAACATTGTTGCCAGTGTCCAGTACCGTGACGTCAATTCCCTTGTCCCTAGATAGTCCCAATCCATTGTCGTTATACATTCCATATACTAAATTCCCCATGTTAAATTCCCATTGTCCCCAGGGTACAAACGACCAAATTTAACATTAAGTCCCCATTGTCCCTAGGATATCCCCATTCACTACTGCCGTGGATTCCGCGCCATCGGGGCCCGCGCTCTAATTGACAAAACAATTAAGTATATTACAGTACCTCCACCGGCTGGACCCTATCCCAGCGTAGCGCCTTGGGACTCGCAAATTCTAAGGTTGGGCCTACATGTCTAGTCATGCAAAATAATACCTAAACGCTTACGTTTGGATACTTCTTGAATCCATCAACAGTATAGATGCTTACCGATAAGATCACTAGTTGAAGACTTTCTGACCATTTTACCTAGACAATGGCAACCTGGCAGTTTGTCCTATAAGCGACCACTGAAGAAAAATCAACCTTCAAATTACAAATATAGATACTAACAGAAAGGTGATTTGCGTTTTGTTTATATGTTATGTTTTGTAACAGTTTCTTAGATTCAGTGAATTTATGTCAACTTCCAGGCACCAGATAGAATCAACAATAAATCTTCCAGCGTACCCAAATATGGCTGCCGATGACGTCCGTCGTGAGCTGTCTATATATATATAGGACGGCTATTTGGATTACGTTTTCATGCTTTTTAAGCAATGGCTGTTTATCTGGATTAAGAGCCACCAGACACTGACGAGACCAGTCATATTTGGATATGCGATTTTAGAATTTGATCAGCTTCATTTGGAGTTTCAGCAATTATATAGAATGTATCGTTTTCAGTAAATTTTCTAAGCAACGAGTGTGCATTATTTACAGTAGCATTTATATATGCTAAACACAATCATTGTCTAATGTCTGAACCAGCATGGACTCCTGCATTTTGTTAGATTGAAAATTTTCAAATCCTGCATTTTGGACAAACTCCTTACTTTAATAATGGTAAATACTTTGCTAACCACAACAGTATTCTACCTTGAATACCTAGTTTTCTAAGTTTAATTGATAATCCCGAACGCTAACCACAATCAAACGCTGTATTTAATCGAAGAAAATAGTTATAACGTCCTATCCCTGATCTATAGGTATGTAAATCGTATTACGACTATCTGATCACTTATTGGCTGTAGCGTCTGCCGGCGTAACGTGAAATCGTTATGGTACAATTAAATAATGCTGAACAATATTCTAGTAATTATAACAAATATTGATAGACACATGTTTCAAACACCTTGGACAGAATACAATGACGTAATTATTAGAAGACAATTTGAAACATAAGATTTACAACCATTTTTGTTTACTGGGATCATAATTGCAGTTTTCAGGTATCTAGAACTCTTGAAATGCCAAGAGCCGTATTAGATATGCAAAACAGTGGATATTTAATTGAATTAACATTCCATTCTGGATGCAGTAAGTCTGGACTAGACGCCTTGGATTTATTTAAGCCGATTATGACGTCGCATACGTCGCTGTCACTAATATTGATGCGGGGGGGGGAGGGGGTTAATGTGTGCATGATTCAACATTTTGAAATTGTTTTATAGTAACAATTTGTATTCTAGGCATTCCATGAAAGAATATCATTATATATTTCAGCTTTCTCTACTTCAACTTCTTCCGTAGAACCATTTACAAATAATGACTCTCAAGATTTCTTCTTAGACTTTCCTTTGATGTCTTTCGTACGTTTCCATCATTGAAAAGAGTAGCCTGGTGATTTTTTTTTTCATTTTGTTGGTCAACAGTTGATTATAAAACTGTTAGCATGTATTATGTTAACAATCCTACTTCTTTTTGAAGATATAATAACCAATGTTGAAAGTTTTACATATGTTTTGCAAGATCGTAAAACCGCTTTATTGGTTTAATAACTTTTCTAATTCATTGTACATCCAGGGCTGATCTTCAGTACTGATAGGTGTTGTTGTTGTTTTGGACACATTATATGTTATACACTGTATGCCTGGTAAGAACCTGGTAAGCACAACACACCCACGAGAAGTTACTTACAGCTTTCTCACCATCCCACACTGACAGAGCCAAAGATTCAAACCCATGCTGACAGTGGTGAAATGGCAGTGATCGGTAAAGACAAGCTCTTTCTTTCTTTATTTTGGCAAAAACTGATGTATTTAGAACAATGAAAAAAGTTAATAGGATATGAAATGAAAATGGTATATGCAGCATTGTAATAATAGCAAACAGTAACTGATTGACACATTTAGTAGAAACATATTACTGAGTACTTTAAATACAAACTACGAAAGAAAAAATGTTGCTGTTGAAGGGGAAGGGGGAGGGTGTACGTAAAGGACATTTTAATTTCTGCCCATTTTATTTATATATGTAGTAACTAAATACGTACCAGAGATATATCATCTTAGTTTAAAGTCATACGCAGTGATTAAACAAAGTTTCTGTTACGTACTTTTTGGGACCGTCTCAAGGGCTGTTGGTAATGCACAACTCTGTACAAGTGGGTTAGAGATGGTACTCTCATTGCTAAGAAATTTCTAAAAATTATGGTAATAGTGATGTCCCATTTCTTTCAATAAACTATTCTGCAACAGTTAGCAGTGACTTTGTGAAAGAACAATTTATAATGCCAAAAAAAAATCCATACCTTTTTGTCCACACCCTTTGATGCAGCGTACAGTAGCAATATGGAGCATATATGTAATGATAATGAAATGTCACTGACACGTTTGAATAATCCATTTAGTGACAAAGAGAAGTGGATTTTGTATAAAACTTAAACAAATTGGATTCTGGTCAGTCTTAAACAACAGCGACAGTAGTTTCTAAAATAGGACGGGGAGGATGTTTTTTGGTCATAAGTGGAGTTTTATGATGAAGACAGCAACACAGTTCTTCGTGATGTCTTTTGGTAATAATAATAAAGCCACAGTTATTAGTCTCAATTATTATGATGATTGCCAAAATGAACAGTCTGAAACATTTTCATGTCCTCTATTAACATGTCTTTCTGTATATACTCTATATCTCTCAATTCTACCCCACTTGGTAATTCGGTTTTCAACACTTTACTAATTAATCAATTTTAAGTTTAAATCTAGTACCACTTTCTTGATATGATAGTAAATGGTTCAAGGAGAAATGTACCAAATGCATGGCTTTAGTCTAATATTTCCACTTTATGTTGACCATCAGCCAGGTCAATCTGACTGCTTGTATCCTGCTTTCTAATGCACACCGTCCCCATGCCTTTGCAAATGCCTGCACTATATTACAATAGTAACTAATGTACCCAGTATTTAAATGTCATACACAAAACAACCCAACTATTTATCACAAATACAGAGGAATGTCAATAAATCACCACTGATATGTATATAACTAATTGTATTAAAACAAATTGTCAACTCTATCCTTATACGTGACCTATTCGACACACGGTAGAATCCACTCTAGAAAACATATGGATATATACATGTGTACATGTCATATTCATCGTCACTAAGTCTGCTGCGCTATATTTAGTTTAAACATTCACGATTAGTAACAATCGTAAAATCCAACGGAACTGTACGAAGTACCTTCTTCTAAACTATGCAACTACTCACTTATCTTACCTCATCAGTTTTCAATTTTTAAATATTTGTCTTAATTCGAATCACACTCTTTGCCTGAAGTGTAATCAAGTGAGTAAACAATTTTAATGCATGCATTTCAGGAATGTTTCGGAATTCTCTTCGATATTATCAGTACCAACCGTAACTGTAAAATCAGTATGGAAGTTGTGATAGCCATCGGTTTACAGGTATTCGTGAAATATGTCTGTCAGTCAAGGGACCTGGTCAACGAGAAGCAGACCATTATGGTATCCGCTATATCATTGCCCAGTGTATATGAAAAACGTAACGCACCTTGCATCTTGATTAGTCTTCGTACAACACGATAATTACTATGTCATAACTTAATACTATCTAAATGCCGTGATCTATCCGTGAAAAATGCAATATCAGACTGCCTATTGTAGCTCCTATAAATGCATTTTCCGCAAAACAGATTGTCTCAAAACATTTAAATGACAGTTTCTTACGTTAATTTAATGTATAACTTTTCACTTATTACAAAATATACGTGATATTTTAATATACCACACTCACCCACAATGTTAAGCCTATAAATACTACTCACCCACAATGTTAAGCATATTTATACTACACTCACCCACATTGTTAAGCCTATAAATACCACACTCACCGACAATGTTAAGCATATTTACTCACCCACAATGTTAAGCATATTTATACTACACTCACCCACAATGTTAAGCCTATTTATACTACACTCACCCACAATGTTAAGCCTATTTATACTACACTCGCCCACAATGTTAAGCCTATAAATACTACATTCACCCACAATGTTAAGCCTATTTATACTACACTCACCCACAATGTTAAGCATATTTATACTACACTCACCCACAATGTTAAGCCTATAAATACTACATTCACCCACAATGTTAAGCATATTTATACTACACTCACCCACTATGTTAAGCCTATTCATACGACGTATAGTCACAAGGCCGCCTTTATCTTGTAGCTGTGCGTCACGCTGTTTGTTTGTTTTTTATTTGTTTTTTTTCATTCAGATAACGACTGGATTTTACATCTCTGCCTCGTACTTGCCTCTCTGCAAGCATTCGTGATGTAATGTACCTGGAACACTCTTCTTTTCTCATTTGCATATGAAACGAGGACCATATGCGACAATAAAGGTGATGACCTAGTTGAGAATCTCTTTTCTACATATATGTCTCTGTTTACACATATCATAAGAAAGTATACTGTGAATTTTGCTGGTAGAGAGCACGTTAGTAGTCGATAAACGGTCAAGAAGCACGATTTACTTTTAATAAATATGGGATAATTCGATATAGAGTAAATAATGACAGATATAACTAAATTTAATTATAAGGGAATTCTCCTGACATTTAACACGATAATTAAATATTATAAGTATAATGTGGAGGAAACATTGTGAAAGGTTCACAATAGTAAGGTACATTTTTTTCAAAATTAAAATCTTACTTTATTTCATTTATTAGTGAGAAGTTTTGCTACAAAACCATTAAAAATTATTAATTAAAAAAGAAGAATTAACAAATATCATGTATATAGTTATACGTTAATATGCAAGCAAGAAGGTGTCATTTCCTCTTGTAATGAGAAATAATGGCTCGCATTGGAGTGTAACGACCAAAGTCACCGGCAGTCCTACGCTTTCTTACCACAACTTCGGCTGTTTGATGCGATTTTAAATAGGTGAACAGCACCACAACACTTTGACGGTTAAATCGTTCCGAGGCAGGTAGGAGAAAGTGCCTTGTCCAAGAACACACCACAGAAGCCGATTCGGACAGATCTGATGATGTGCATGGAACCATTGCCACTCTAGCCAGGAGTCCAACGCCTTAACAGTTCAGGCATCGGTTTCCTCGATTTGACGGTGTCTCCTGAGGTGTAAGAACTGCAGCAATTTTCAATCTATCAGGAATAACAAATCGACCAGTGGGGCGTGGCCAAGCCAACTTCGGAAGCCGTAACAATTTGTACGCTTCCTCCACAAATTGAGACCGTTCGGTACGCGCGCATTAGGATACATGAGGATTTACCCTATAATGTATCAGAAAAGCATTCGAAAGATACTGAAATCACGCTTAAAAGATATTAAGATAGGCTACTTTGAGAATGCAAACCTGTGCAAGCACGATGAAACTGTGATTTAGCTATTGACCATGTGCCATATAAGTCAGCAAAATGTGAGAAACACTTCATCATCATCAACCTTGATATAGAACGCGGAAAAGTGAATGACGTTCACTGTTCCTGGACGACGGTTCACATATAATCCGCCGAGCTAATGGTTCATTAGCATCGAAAATTGTTTTCGACAGACGAATTCTTGATTTCCTGATACGCAAGTGTGAGAGCATTGGTACTGTTAAAGATATGGAGACTTTTTCCACTTATACGTCCTTCAGCGCCGAAACCTATTTGGAGAAGAATCTTAAAAGAAGATTACTCTGTTTCGAAGAGATATTCTGGATCTAAACTGGAATCAAGACCTTAACGATTATATTATGCAAGAGTTCATACAGATCTTCAACCACATGCTGTCTTTAAGCCCTGAAAATGTTTTCCTGATAAAATTTAGTCTTTTGCAAACATTGCTTATTTAACAATGCGATCGATTTCGTTCCAGGATGAGTATAGCTGTAAACTAAAACATTAGTTGTAGACAGCCAATCATATGCTTCTTTACTGCCAAGCCCTAAACCATGAAAGAAGTATTATGTATGAACAAATAATAGACGCAATAGACATACTAGACTCACATTGGTGTTTCCGTCAGGACAATGACACTCTGTTCCACATAATTTTGGGTTAATTGGTATAAAATGACACAAATTCATGTGTTTGGTGGCGGAAGGAGTAGCATCAGTGTACAGAAGAACAAATTAACTTGAACACGATATCTGACATTATGCTTGTGCATTAGATTAGGTCAATGAATCCATTTTATTTTTGACTATCATGTACATTATTCACAACTGTTAGATTCCTAATGTTCCGAGGGAGAGCCAACGCGATAATTGGTTTTAAATGTGTCAGTCGACTCTAAATAATTATAATTCTCCAAGATGTTCACATTTTCTTTACCATGTAATTATTGATTGCTGTTGCTTTTATATTTCATTCCTGGCGAGTTTTCTCGCTCATTGGTTTTTATCTTGTGTATTGTCCTTAAAACTTTCCATTTCTAGGGTATGTTGTACCCCATACCCACATATTTCTATACATACATACATACATACATACATACGCACGCACGCACGCACACACACACATGGAGTCGTGAGACACTGTTGCTTCAAAATAACCCTTGCATGGATCCAGGTTGAAAATTCAGAAGTCTTCAGATTGCATGGGCACAAAATTTCATGGCATCAGGTTAGCCGTGCTTAAGACTAACCAGCCATTAGACACCAAAGAGGGTTTTAAAAAGGTATAAGACTACCGGGTTTAGAAGTTCCCGATTTATAAGTAAGTCCTTTTAGGTCACTGACTACAGACTGACCCTATCTACGTCTGTCAGCTTTCAAAATCTGTATAAGATCCATGTCAGATATAGACCTGTCTGGTCCAAGTGGCCCCAGGCGAACTATGACTTTGCCCCTCCCCCGTCTCCTCATTCCAGTAGATCAAAACGAATTCATTTTCGTCTAATTTGACGTTTAATCAAGCCTGGTACCCAAGGCGACCGCTTAATTCGCATATATGATTGGGCCATCCATTAATACTGCATCAAAATGTATTTATGTCCCGACCCAGAAATGACCACAAAGATTTTTTTGTTGTTGTTTCCAATCGAACTTCATTCATTTGACCATTCTTTCTTCTGCTCTTTCCAATACAACGCATACGACTAATTCTCAAATAGTAAGTCCAAATGAAAAAACAAAACTCCTCAAATCAATTTTGTAACAGTTAAATCTTTCTTAGTAAAATTACAACAGACATTATAAAAATGGAATGCATCAAACATTTGTATTTAGATCGAACAACAAACCCTTACAGATTCAACGGATGGTAAAAGTGTAAGATCGAACAGTTAACACCGAGATCATTATCGTCCCTCTTATCCACGGGATCACGAACGTATACTAGTTCCGATACGCCATAACGTATGTCATAACATGCAAGCTATATTATGTACGAGCTGGCAAAGTGGCTATCATGCCAAACTCGCGAACAAAAGGGTGCGGATTCGAATCCCACCATCAGATCAGCAATGGTCGGTTACTTTGGTATGATTTTCGGTAAGGACATTTACACCTTTTTTTACACCATTGTAGTATATAATCTGTGCCATCTGTCCCTAAAAATGGTATGGCATGGGCCCAGGTTGAAAAGACACACACACACACACACACACACACACACACACACACACATACACACACATATATATATATATATATATATATATATATATATATAAATGTATATATATAATTATAACACCGATCCCATATTTCTCACATCTGTTTATAGGGAGATCACAAGAAAATTCACCGTGCTATCTGCTTGGTAAAAGTAGTGCATTTTCTTGTTTGTTTTTTTTTTCATTCATTCTTTCTTTTTCACAGCCCATCGCCCTTTTCCATCTTCGCTCATTTGTATCAGTACTCTCCTGGCGAGTTGATCATGAAGGTAACTTGGTGATACAGACAGCTTTGGGTTGTAAATAAAGGTTTTAGTAACACAAGAGCTACTGCTATCATGGGAAGTATACTTCAAGAGCTTCACCTTACGTGTACATTATACTTATGTAAAATTTTCCCCATTAGTGCGTACCAAACATAATCAAACCGGTATGTATGTATTTAACTTTCGTAACCCTTGTGACCTTTCTGACTCATTAAGTTTTTCAGCATAATATAAGCATTACTTTGCATGTCGTTTCTTATCCATTGCATATCGACTTTATCCATTGCCCTTGGATATCTTTCCTTACCAATTGGCTTTGATATCGATTCTTATCCATTGCCTTAGGTATCGGTTCTTATCCATTGCATATCGAGTTTATCCATTGCCTTGGATATCTTTCCTTACCCATTGCCTTTGATATCGATTCGTATCCATTGGATTACAGCCTACTGTTGCACATATATTCAGTACAGACTGAGTGATAGCCTACTGTTATTTACATTTCAGTTCAGACTGGGTGATTGTCTGCTGTTGTTCATATTTTCAGAACAGACTGGGTGATAGTCTGCTGTTGTTCATATTTTCAGAAAGGTCTTGTTGAAATGTCCTGAGCAATAAAAATGATTTTTCTGCACCTGCATTGCGTGAGGAAGAATCAAACATGCAATGGCCACACTATATATCATTTAAAATCTTGGCATTCCTGATGGCAAGTAACAGCTGCATTTCGACATTTCAGCACTGTACCTTCAAAAAGGAATTCCGATTATGTGCTACTTCTACCTTATACCATCACGGGGAGGGGGAGAGGGGGAGCCTTTCCTCCGGGCTCCAGGCTAATCGGGGGCGTCATCAGTCGCATATCTGCAGCTGACATTTTCATAGTAATACTCTTCACCTTAGGATATCGGGGGCGATTTTTCAAAAATTATGGGGGTGGAGTTAAGTAGAAGGGTGGTTGGCAGCTAACATAAACACTGTTCTCAGAAGCAAGGTCGGAGCGCCATCAAAGAGCATTGCTTCCGGTCTTCTCATACCTTCGCCTAGCCGCTGTTTACACTTCCAGAAAATTTTCTTTTTATATTGTCCGATCAGATAAGTAATCTATGGAATGGGATAGTTATGTTCTCAGACTACCTTTAACTTTTAATCGTCTCTATGAAAATTAACTCTATAATCTGTCGGAGGAGGGGGGTGGGTGTTCAAGAATCATCAAAGGAGACCAGAAATCAATGGAAATATAGAATAATAATAAAAGCACTATAGAAGAAAACCTTATTCTGAAGTATCATCTGCGACCGTAATGCCAATATTTAAATATTGGCGTATCTTCAAGGAGCTGAATTTCCGTGACCTCGTATGCAAAATTTCCGCGCCTATTCGGTTACTTTCGTGATGTGACGTCATAGTAGCGACTCCAGCATCCCGACTAGTAGTTGCTAGAGTAAAAGACAATGCCGTTTTGCGTTGCTTACAGGTGTAATGGCACATTAAGAAAAGGCTGTGGACACTTTTTTTTTCTTTTCCAAAAGATAAAGACATAAAGAAAGTATGGATACATTATTACAAGCGATTCGATTCAAAGCAACACCGTACAGCACTCTGTGCTCATTACAGTTCTCAAAGGAGTGTTAAGAGAGGGATCCTGAAAAAATGGCAGCTCTAGGATACGCAAATGCTAGGCCTAGACTGAAAGTTGTCACTATTCCAGACATACCGTTGGATATTTTAAATCCTGTGAAAAATGTTAAACGTGTGAGTTACTGAAATAAACAAAAGGCCGAGTAAGTGACCACAAAATGCAACAACGAATTCACAGATCTTTTATCTACACCAGCAGTGCTAAAAATAAATCGATAGCCCGACACCCGGGCCCCTCTAATTTTTGTTCTGTCCATCTTGTATTCAAAGTGAGGTGCCCGTCGGGCTTGTCGAAAAAAAAAAATGTTTGCCTGAGGAAATGAGTAAATGTATTTTCAAGATGTTGACATATATGCCATAACACGGCACAATCTAAATCAAATCACCACTGTCCTAGGTGAAATTGAGATCTGATTTTAATCAAATGGAAGCTATGCTAAAAATAAGATTCTAAACCCCTGACACGGTCGTGTTTCGAGAAAACACAATTTTCAGTAATCTGAAAAAAAATATTTACAAAAAATAATTTTAAAAAACCCCAACAACAACAACAAAAACCTTTCAGTCTATGCCTGTTACATGTACTATGTATAAATGGTAATCTGTAATGATTGGAACTGACATAAAACTATCCCTTGGGCAGTTTAAATAGCAGGTATTGAGAGAAAATAGGTCAGATATAAAATCAAAGTTTCACATTAACTGGCTGACAAAAGAAATTGTGGGGGGGGGGAGGCGACTATTGACCCCAACCCCTTGCCCGAATGTGCCAGCGCCCGAGGGACACGACATTTCTCCCTATGATACGCCTTATTATCCCCCAGGACAAGCCCTTTGTTTCATATTCTGGTCAGTTGTGGCTAAACTGCAAAATAGCTAAAGTTTTTACTTAAGTAGGTCTACACAAGCAATAAAGCCAATGTGACTAATTAACTGTTAATCCTTATCCTTGTATTTATCTTGTGAAAAGGACTGCCCTTCGGACATACTTCAAAGAAACCAAGTTCGACAGTGTGTGTATGTAAGCACACAAGTCGGTTCCTGTTCTAGTCTCTTCGCCCAGAATTCAGTATTATCTCTATGTTTCAGTGTTGGATGTGTATTTTTAAAATATTAGTCCTTAGGTGGTGTGTGTGTGTGTGTGTGTGTGTGTGTGTGTGTGTGTGTGTGTGTTGGGGGTAGGTAATGAATATGTCATTGACATATAATACGATTGAATCTCATCCTTCTTAAATGAATTTATTGCATTGTGGTAAATTTTTAATTTTTTCATTAGGCACCATCACTTAATCCTTATCACATTTTTGCACAGCACACAATGTATAAGTATTTATTTTAGAATTACATTGCTTTTTAAATTCCAAAATATGAAATATGAGCGCCTTCTTACTGTTGTACTTTCATGCTTTCAGGTCTTAAACACATTGTTAACACAAAATTCAACAGATGTAGTCATGAGCATATCTCGGAAGCAGATTCAACTTTTAAATGTGCAACCCAAATCTGGTCTCCTCATGTCTGTCTCGCTCACCGTGTTTCTGTTCGTATTCGAGGATTGGCTAGTATTGCGTCACGGGACCACGTGATCTGTCGTCTTATCAAAACTCGGAAAAAACTCGGCAATTTACGGAATCGTGGTATCATCCGCGCAATATAATCACTACCCGCCTACGATATTGAATTTATAAACATTACAGTCGAATTAAAATTTGTAGAGAATTACATACATAAAAGGAAAACTTTTTTTTTTTCTGGTCTCCTTTAAGCATAAAGCTAGTCGAATCAAGACAGTTGACTATTTATACAATCAATCGATTACGGTCATATTTCGCAACGTCATAAATCTCTCTCTCTCTCTCTCTCTCTCTCTCTCTCTCACACACACACACACACACACACACACACACACACAAGAAATACTGGAAATTTGGAAATCGTTTTTTTGTAGTTACGACCGTGTTTGAAGGAATCTGGGAGTCACAATTCATGTTTTTCCTTGTCACGCAGTGAACTGACAGGTATGATATAGAATCACCACTTTATACTATATTTATTTATTCATACTTTGAGTCAGAACGTGAGCACTGGTGACAAAACGGATTTTACCATTCCATGTTTTTATAGACATAAACATGGCATACAGAGGAGACATATATATTTAAAAGAACGTGATTAAGGTGTGGACAAATATAAATTAAAAAGATAATCTGCAGCCGTAGATTCGTATGCGTGGTAAAGGGGTCTTTCCAATGTATTAAGTACGAATGCTAAAGTCAGAAAAAAGCGGAAGCCTTGGTTAGCAAAACATAGAGGACTGTATGAAAAGTCTCTCTCTCTCTCTCTCTCTCTCTCTCTCTCTCTCT
>JAECUM010046609.1:0-11856 GCA_016617855.1 Megalonaias nervosa | reverse complement strand
TATATATATATAATTAAAGTTTAATTAAACATATATATTTGCTTTAAATATAGTATGGAGGAATTTGAGAGATTATCCACAATTGAACCTTCCACCGCAAGATTTGATCTTGAAAAAATTACCAAAATCTGAATTTAATTTTTCGATGCAAGATCTGGCTTTGATAAATAGTGGTATAACCGATCGTATCCGTGAAGGTAAAAAAGAATTTCGCAACGATGGTGCGGCTCATACTTGGTCGACATTCAGGATTATGAACGACACCAGCGGTGTTGTTGTTGACACTAGAATGAGTGACGAGCGAGGTAAAAATATTATCAACTATCTCGACAATCAGAGATATATTATTTTAGTAAAATTTATTGTGCAGACAGATGATGATACTTCGATTATCCGTTACAAACGTGAACCCATACGACTTCATACTGGAAATAATACCGTTACATTAAATAACAAATCCAAGCCTGGAATATTGACTGGTATTAATAAACCGTATTATGAACGAGTGTATCCTGTAACGGCAGTTAGATATGCAATATATCCGCTAAATGATAAACCTAGCGTTGATAATCTCAAACCAATGAAATTGTCAAGAAGACTAAACTGCGTAGCTGAGCGAGTTATGGAAAATTTCTCAAAAGCAATACGCGGAAACGGTTTAACTGGTCTAAGACGTACAAAAATAAATGAGTGGGCAGAAACAGTTAAAGATACCGGAGCATCTATCAGCGACGTTGCTAAGCTAGAAAAAAATTAAAATTTCCAATAACAATAAAAACACTAACCGGAGAGATTATATACAAGTCAAAATACCCATCAAGAGGAGCTCCAAAAACAATCATTGATCATAACGCACATGCATGGACTGATGCTGTAACAATATTTCCACGAGATAGGACAGTTAAATTTTATAGCGATTATATATTTGATGCTATCAGCGATATCATTAAGAGTGATCCTGTATCTGTTTGGTTATTTCAGAGTTCAGAATCCGCATATTACGATCAGTTTGTAAAACCTAACGGAGATATTTACCGTAGAGAATCTCTCCATGAAGAAATGAAAATTCTTGCACAACGCCTTTGGCGTGAATATAATTCTGAAGTTGAACAATTAATAAATAATTGTTTTACAGTTCCATCAGTTGCTGCTCACTTTGCTCAAGATAAAAATTCATGGAAACCAACACGATCAGAATTCCTTGAAGATGTTCAGAAAAGTTGTGTCGAATATGGACATGGCGGATTATGGAATACCCGATACAATCATCGTAAAGTTATATCCGTTGATATGGTTGCGTGTTATCCTGGAAGTTTTCTTGGATACGGAGACTGTTCTGAATATTTTTATCGATTCGGACATCCCACACACGAAATGACAAGAGTTGCGATAAATGGACCATTACCTGATTTTGATTTAACTAGATTTGCTTGTGTAAAATCATTTAAGTTCCGTAGTAATCTTCATCCGATCGTTTATGCGTGGTTTGGTAGACATTTCTCAGAAAAATATTGGGTTCCAATAGTGCAATTATGATACATGCTTGATGCGGGAATCTTAGTGTCGTTGAGAGTAAGTGAAGCTATTATATCATATCATTCGCAGAAACAAGTTTGGTTACCACAACAAAAGAAACATTCACCCCTGACAGAATCAGGCGAAGATTGGGATAAAATTGATTATGAAAATAAAGTTACAAAAGATCTCGGTAGGAAAATAATCGGTAAGTTTACTCAAGGAGGATCATATGATCATAAACGACATTGTACAAGATTAATCATGGATGATGCTGAGTTAGATTTTATAATTACTGATACAACGAACAAGGAACATTTATAAGCAGAAGTAATGCTTATTTGTCAGACGGAACGAAACTAGGTACAGTCGTGAGTTATATCGATGGTGAGTCACCACAATTTACTCATTTAATATCCTTTATGCTCGCTTACGTTTCTATAAATTTATTATCGATGATATATAGATTTCCTTGTTACGCTGTCAGAGTTGCTACGGATTCATTTTATATAAACAGCGAGTATGTGGATTTGGTAAAACCGTAACTCGGTAGCGGCGAATGGGGATCATGGCGAATAAAACAAGAAAGTATACTTGACTATTCTGAATCAGCAGACGTTGATATCGAGGAAATATATTACGGTAATGACAATCAAATATCAGTATCAACATCACCATGTGTATTTGATCCCGTGGCCAGACATAAAACCATTTATCTCAATGGACCTGGAGGATCTGGTAAAACAACACGTGCGATTGAATTATTTCGGCAGAGTTCTTCAAACTCCGTTGATATGATTGAGTTGACACCTACACACAGACTAGCAAGAGAAATAAAATAACGAGGAGTAAAATCTCAAACTTATCATAGTTTCTTCAGATGGTGTGGAGATACGTGGACACCTGAGCGAATGGGTGAAAATATATTCCCAAAATCATCATCTGGGATGAGATTTGTACAGTATCGTTAGAAACATTAAAAATATTTCTTGATTGGTTACTGACAAAAAATACTGCGGTAATTATGTGCGGCGATCATGGTCAACCACCACCTTTCGTTGGACAGTCTCCACATGAGTGGTTAAAATCATTTGTGGATTATTATGAAGAAATAAATGATGATCATAGAGCCATTGATGAACCTCTGAAAGAATTTAAAAGATTAATCAGACTACAGCCAGATAAAATACAATGTGAGATAATGCGTGAAATAATTCCGGAAACTCCTGTGAACGATTTTTGGAATTTATGGACACCAAATGATTTGATAGTTGCGAGTAGAAAAATAGTTCGTGATGAATTGCAAGAGAAATTATTTCTGTTACACAAGGAAAGATTTTCAACGTTATCTGTACCATTATGTTATCGCCCAGCGGATACTCGACGACAAAATATTGAAGTTGAAATTCCAGGAACAAATGAAAAACATAATCTTGTATTGAATGATATTGTTTTGGTTGATGTTAACATTGTTGAGAGCGCGTTGAGTATGAATAACTCACCGTGGAAATTGGGATACGCCATAACGATTCATTCATCACAAGGACTAACTATTACTGATACAAATATCTGGATTGTCGATGATAGAATAGAATGGTCAAATTTAGTTTATCTCGCAGTATCTAGAGTCAGAAGAATATCTCAACTGCATAGAGTTGTCATAGACTCCACAAAAAATAATAATCAAACTGTTAGCGACACCGAAGGTGTTGTTGGCGTAATAAGAAAAAAACTATTTGGTTATAAGCAATGTGACAAAACAAATAATCGTGATTTTAATATTGATGTTAAATTTATTATGACGCTAAAACAACGACAGAATAATCATTGTGCAAGTTGTAACTGTAATATGCTATGGGAATATTCGAGTAATAATCCAAGACAGTTCACCGTAGACAGAATTAATAGTGATCTTGGTCATACACGTGATAATGTCACACTGACATGTCTTGAATGCAATCGACGCAGGGGTGCTAGTTTACAAAAGTGAACGCGGTGGTAATTGTGTGTCTTCAGGAATTACTTGTAATTGTTCACGTACAAATCCACGTTGAGGAGCATTTGAATCCAGTCTGTAGATGGCGGATCTACCAGTGGATCTAACCACGCTAGAAATTTTATGTGTAGTCACACTCCAGATAGGATCAGTTGCTCTTTTTTACCCCCTTCAAGTTCACCAGGTTCATATATATATCTTACAGTCACATTACCTAACACTGGTTGTTTTGAAAAGTCACGTCGTTGTCCGTAACCATCGCTACGGGGTATATGTTTTTTTGTAATTGCATTAATAGGTTTCATGGAAGTTGCACGAGTAATTTCATTATTTAACGCAGCTATCACACTTGGTAATCTAGCAACCCATTCACGAGATCTTGTATCTGCCTGAATTATTTCCTTCGCATACTGGTATCCAAATAACCGCTCAGCGAGTGTTCGATTAAATCGTTCAACTATTGCCTGATCACGATGAATTGAAATGTGTCCTCGTCTGATTTTAACGTTATGTTTTTTCATCAGAGATGATACTGCACCGAGAAATTCTTTGCCAGGATCAACTTGTAGCAACTGTGGCCATCGTAGACCACCTTGTGATCCGGATCCTCGTTGATAAATTCGTTCAAACGCAGATGCAACTTCAGTTGCTGTCTTTGTTGACAGTGGTTCTGCTTCTTTATATCTACTTGCAACGTCAACGACAGTTAACGCGTATTTGTATGTGCGTGATTTACGTCCACGTGTTTTAATAGTATCGTGCGGTAAAAACAAAATATCTGCTTGATGAACTTCATTGGGGACGCTGACATCAAAATACGCGTACTGAATTCTTTTAGGTGGACGTAGATAGATTTGCCATATTGTCTGTCGTGCTAACCACGCTGCAGCAACAGCACGTGAGACTTTTGCAGCTTCAGCAAGTTTACTAATCGCTGCTTTGCCCTTCCAATATCCTCTTGGGGAATAATAAATGGACTCCATTATAATAATCATATAATTAATTACCCAGCCCCTAACATTATTTTACCTTTCATACCAGCTTTTACCAGAAAAGCAGCTAATTTTTCTCGAAGTGATTTATCTTTTACATTATTTATGGCATGAATTAATTTTATATCGGCGAGATGTCGTTGTTGTAAATCTTTATCTCGATAAGCAATATCGTGAACGTAACATGCTTGATCGATTCCATTTACGGAATATTCACCAAGTCTCGGTTGATCTTGATTGTCAAGACGAATATCTAAACGAGTTCCTGACCCACAATAATTATAACCCGGTAAGAGTTTTTCCCCGGGATATTTCGCCCACGGTAATCCTGGTAATTTTCCCAACGAAGCGGTGATATCACCTCCTGTCTTTATACTTGAAATAAATTTATATTTTTTTGCGCCACACTTTTCACACTTACCTGTCAGTGCACGCTTTTTATTTATTGTTATTATTGTTGTTAATCCAGCGGTGGACGTGGCTGCCCTGTATCGAACAAAATATAAATTCATATTATTTATTATATGGATATAATTGACTTTTTGGCGACACGAAAACAAGAGCCAGTCAAGCATCACCCAGCGCTACCGAATTCTTTCAGAATGATAATAATAGGTCCATCTGGAAGTGGGAAGACGCAATTATTGCTTAATCTGATAATGAGATGGCTGAAGTGGGATAAATTATATTTAGTAGCTCCATCCGTGGATGATCAGCGATGCTATGAAGTACTTAAAGATTTTAATGAAAATGCAAAATCGTTAAATGAAGACAGTGACGTTATTGACTTTATAACTGATATTGATGAAGCGCCATCAGTAGATGATCTTGATGGAAGTATTAATAATTTAGTAGTATACAATGATGTTATGCTGGACAAAAAATCAAATCCAGCTAGGATATTTTCCCGAGGTAGACGTAAAAATACAGACGTGATTTATGTTACACAGCGTTATACACAAATTCCAAAAGTGATCAGAGATAACTGTAATATTTTAGTTGTGTTTAACGGAGTTGATAATCATACGCTGCAAAATATTTATTATACTTGGTGTTCAGGGGACATGGATATGATTAAGTTCAAACACTTTTTTCCAAAAGCGCAAGCTATCCCGTTTGGTTTTATAACAATAAAATTGCATGATCCCAGGTCAAGATATCGTAACGGACTTGATACAATATTTGGATAAAAACCACAGCAGCAGAGAGGGTGCGACCAACAAAAGTGACCAACACGTAAACGAATACACGTAGCGATGAAATACAAAATTGTTATTGAAGAAACTTAATAAGCTAACCCAACAGGGTTACCTACGAGACAAAGGTAGAGGTGCTGGTTTAACGTTATTGTCGTTGAGATTTCATTTTCGTAGGAAGCTTTATTTTTCATAAATAAGTTCTCAGGTAAATTGGTCTGTTCACCCTCTCTGCTGCTCCCTAGAAAACAATGTAAAAATTGGAAATAGGACTTACGGTTTGTGAATATAATCCAAAATTTAATCCTAAGAATGAAAAATACAAGTCCTATCACTAAATAGTTCTAATAAAATCCAGGTTCGAATCTCGATGACGTTCCAATATGGAAGACGATGACGTCAGATGTGGTCGTTGTACAAATGGCAACAATTCCTCAATTGAATCACAGTTTATATTTCCGTATAACTCCAGAATAAATTTCCACTGAATTTCTTTCTCCCAGCACTTTTTATAAAATGGTACACTTGTTTAGTTTCCTAGAGAATAAATTATTAAATTCTAAAAACAATGAAAATCAAACTGACAACAACAGTTAGAAACACCTTGTTTCCTCAAGGTGTTAAGAACGACTCTGACCCGATCTAGTAGAAGATAGCTGTTTTAAGTCTCGACTTTACGTCACATGGTACCACACGTGATAGGCTGCGCGATTTACTAATTTGAACATCGCAATAATATAAAATGCCATTTGTCACGTATGCAAGAATAGCCCTTTCTAAGTACCAGATTCTCACTCTGAATAAATTTAAAAATAAAACATTGTTTATTCAGACTACACGTAGACCGAAATGACCTTGGCAATAGCCAATCGTTTTCGCGTGGTGTTTACAAATTCTGTGTACCACAGTGAGTTAAAAATAGTGCTAATGCAATATCTTTTGCGTTTTAGATAAACAGAATTTACTGAAAGAAATATCGAATCTCGTGAAAATAATCATTACAATGAAATGTAATAAAACAAAAATAAAATAAAAAGAATTTTAAAACTAACACACAAGCATTTTAATTACATATACGTAACAATATCTCCAGCTTCAGACACGGACAATTGTTACTGTCCATCCTTGTTGCCAGTGCGACACCTCGCGGACACTAGGTTAAGCTTCAGTTTGTCACTCACAATAAGATGTGACATGCCAAGAAAACTGTCATTATCAGTGTAAATGCAAACCTACCAATTGTCAACGTCAGCGACTTTGTCTTCCGTTTCTCGTGTTTAACAAATACACAAATTCTCGCTCTCCAGAGTGAAAGGTCTATCAACATTTTAGCTGATCTTGTTTTACACAAAATAAACACGTTAGTCCAACATAACAACTACGTAGTGCTTCGACGTTTTTACCTTGAGGACCTAACAACTAAACCAGAGTTATTTCTCTTTTCCTTCAATCTCTCAAAATCAGAACCTGATGAAGAGAAAGAGTCACTAACAGGTATATTCATGTTTTCCATTTTCTTGTGAAGTGACTCGCTTCCACCTGCAGTTATAACAATAGAAGAAGAAGGAACTGAGTCGCTTTCCGATCCTAATGAGTATGTGCTAATTGGACCTAATTTACGTAATTCCTGTTTAGCTACTTTTTCTAAAAGAATTACTCGTTTTCTAAGATCATTATCTAATATTTTCTACCATTCTAACTTAACGTTTCTTAAAATAAAAGTTTGCTTAGTCTTGCTTTTTACTTTCTATTTTTTTTCTTTTTTTTTTTTTCTTGTCTTCTGTCATTTTTCCCACACCTTTGAACTCACTCTTTTCAGCTTTTTTGTTCTCGTCTTCTAACTTTTCCACTTCTGCTATCAAATGACGGATTTTTTGGTCCTTTTCTTCTCCTATCTGTATGTGGTGTCTCGGAGAAATATTTGCCTGCCGACTGCTGTTCCGTTTTCTGTGCCAGTATTTTCTTTGTCTCGCGACCGCTCCGGTGCCCTAGTGATTAGAGCGTCCGCCTCGGATGCGGGAGATCGTGGGTTCGATCCCCGGTCGAGTCATACCAAAGACTTACAAAATGGTACTAACAGCTGCCTCGCTTGGCGCTCAGCATTAAGAGGTTAGTGTTAGGACTGGTCGGCCTGGTGTCAGGATAATGTGACTGGGTGGGACATCATGCTACATGTCTGCGGCATGATGCCCCAGTGCTAGACATCACTATAAACTGCCACACTGCAGACATCGTAGCGATATGACTGAAAAATTGTTAAAGCTACGTTAAAAATCATAATCACATCACATCACATCACATCTTTGTCTCGCTCTCCATGCCATCTGACCCATTCTCAACTCATTTCTTATTATCTCATAATGGGGGTGGGGTAAAAATCACTAGAAATGACGTCATCATTGTTTGATCGAAATAGTCTGTTTCAGTCAGACTCTCAAGTGATTTCGTGTGATCTTTGATATACGAGAGTCAAGAAAAGACCCGGGATTTTCTAATAAGGCCAGAGAATGGCTTTCCTACCCACCAAAACTCGGTAAAGTGATTTCATTCCTAGCCTGGTTCCCAACCCGTATGTAGTTACCGCTGTTCAGTCAAGAGAGTGACATGGGCATTTTGTTAAATTCGCTGTGTAAATTTGGTGATGTCATGACGATGACGTGACGCTTAACGTACATATCTCCATTTTATTGAGACACGCCTTCTTTATCGGCGTCTGTGTTAATTTGCAGGAATGGAACGAAAGTAATACTGGACAGCTTTGTTCTGTCACGAAACAAATTTAAGGTACGCTACTGAACTACGATCCCTAGTTGCTCTCTTTTATGCTTAAATGGGATCATACCCCCAAAAGAACCCATCAATATCAGTACAGGTTTGGGTTTGATATATAGGAGTAGGATATTATTAACTAAGAACCTTATGAATATGAAGTGGGATTACCGCCATAATTTTATGCGTGTATTTCCTAATCTTTCTTGATTGCATTATCTTGGAATTTGCCAACTACTGAATTGATTTAGTAGTTTGTCTTATTGCAAATGCTATGTCAGTTATTACGTGTTTTAATATTCTATTTATAAACTTGCTATATCAGAAGTTACACAGATTGCACCTTCTAAAATTATGATTATAATGTAGCATCAAGCAGGTTGCAAGTTAGCATCAAGGAAGTAGCATAAAATAATGCTTCATTATGACAACAGATGGCGCTGTGAGACGTCAATTTCTTACAATACGACTACTCCCCTGACCCTAGCAACAAGAGGTTATACCACTTTACGGCATGTTTGTGCGTCTTATTTCAAATATCATTCGAATTATGTTACCGCATTTCAGTCAGCTGATTTCTCAGAGTATTAACATTCGGAAGAGAGGTGGCCTGCGAGAAGCACAAAACAAATTAAATGTATCAAATTGTATACAATTAGATGTATTAACACAATGTTATATTTCCGCTGACCCTTCCCACCGCATTTTTATATGGACATTTTATGGTGTAACACTGTATTTTACCGCTACCGCATGGTGGCAGAATAGGGCAGCCGCTTACAAGCAAGGTTTAAGGACATAATTTGTTTATATATTCTCATTCACAATGTTATCAATTTAGAGCATGTTTATTATTTTAGAGCACTGCAGTGCAAACTCTGCTTTTTGTATCAAGTAAAGACCTCATAAGGTTTTAACAAATTGCAGATAATTGCACCGCAAGGCCATACTTTCTCTTTTGTGTTTATTCAAAAGAGAGAGAGAGAGTACATTACACACATGAGGATTCTGCACACATGAGGATTCTGTTTATTCTCTCAACCCTATGAAATTAATTTTTACTGTTAATCTGCAGTTTACAGTGGCAGTTTAAGATATATATATATATATATATATATATATATATATATATATATATATATATATATATATATATATATATAACACAACATAAGAAGTAAGGTAAATATTCAAACTATACAGAATTCTTAGATACGTATGGCATGGAGGATTATGCAATAGCAGCAAGTATTGTCACTAGTTTTCTGTGACAAGAATCTCGTTATCTCCAATTTCATTTTAAATCTCCAATTCCAATACAATAGCAAGAGACGAATGACTTGAAGCAAGGACAGCACATGCAATTTATATACTGTGTAGCGCAGCTATATGCTACCAAAATATGAACTTATTTCATTCTATAAAAGAATAAATTCCAACAGTATGAAATATATTTTCTATACCTAAACAAAGAGCATTTCCATACAATTATGAGATGTTTTATTTCCACAGATATCAACTGGAAACGACATATTTTTATTATTTCAAATCGTATTCATCCATATATGAAGCGATATTTATAGTACAGATAAGATGATTGGTTGTAAGGTACTTCGCTGATCAAACATCACTCTTCTTTGGTAGCAATTATAAAAATATAATATATTGAATATAAATAACGCTGCTACCGATACCTGTAACCAGCTCAATTTGTTGTTATTATTACTACTACAATACAGTACCAAACTTGTTTGATACATTTTGATATAAAACGAATGTAGTAGTTGAAAAGATTAATACAAAGTTTTACATGTATCTTCTACAGATGTGATTGTTTTCTGCTAGAATAGTAAGACCCGCCCCCCCCAAAAAAACATAATTGAAAACAACTTTTAAAATTTTTTAAGGCTACTCACAACTCAGGCTGTTGTAGCATCCTTCACCATCCACCCCACCTCGCATAAACGTCTTCATTTGCCTGTGATTTTATCATTATTTTATCCTTTTCAATATATAAGTTAATATTATCATGACACAAAAAATATCAGCACAATACTTACATGGAATAAAGCCGAATAAATGAATAAAAACTATATACGGTCCTGTGTTTAACTTTTCATATGAAATATGAGAATAAAATAAATATTTAATGTAATCCGGCATTCATAAAAAAAAACAATATTGTTAGATGAATTAATCTAAAACAAAAATTATCATACAGGTAGGTACTTATAAAGAACAATTACCTGGATTGTCTTCTTACATTGTTCTTATAGATTTATAGCTTTTTTTCACTTTTACATGAATAAAGACAAGCTTTTGTTACGCATATAATTAAATTGTTTATTTGTTAGTTTTAAATTTATTTTTTCATTACATATTATTGTAATGGTAACTTTATTCACTGGATTTGACATTTTTGCAGAAAATTCAGTTCAGTTCTTTTTAGCCTGATAAACAAGCAGTAGCTTGAAACATTGTATCAATCGGTGACCTAGATTCAGTTTCTGGTAAACAACCTTTATTTTGATTTCTTTTATATTCATTCCCAGTGAAGGAATCACTGATTTTAGTCAAGGTTATATATGGCCTACGTGATAATAGCCTTGTAGTCTTTTTGCGTCCCTCGGACTAAGTGATCACGTGACTCCGTCACGAGGGTCTGAATTGCGTTTTAGTTTAGGCTTAAAACTCAGTTTCATAGTGATTTTTTTTTTGTTTTTTTTTTTGTGTGTCATTCGCAGTTTATACCTTGGGAGCTGAAAGGTATTTTTGTTGTCGCCAGTTTGATTTGAATTTTTCCATTGTTCGGAATTAATAATTTATTTTCCCTGGAAACCACTAGTGCTCATTCGAATTCTTGGACAAAGACATTTATTGGAAATTATTCGGAATTCTAAAGCCGGATTATTATTCACGTTGTGATTCAACAAGGAACCGTTGACACATCAGGACAAAGCAGATTATCGAAGACGTCATCGCCTTCCATCTTGGAACTTCATCGGGATTCGAACTGTGATTCACTTAGAACTTTTTATTTATAGGACTTATATTTTTTAATTCCTTGAATAATTTTGGGATTAGATTCGTAAACCGTAAGTCCTTTTTCTTATTGTTAGCTTGTTTTTCTAGGGAAATAAATTATTTGTTAAATTTTACAAAGCTTGTTGGCTTCACTCTTTTCTTTGTTACTTTTGTACGAGCCTAGACACGTACCACTTTTCCCACAATTTGGCTTTTGGATTGGACATACACTTATAATTGCAAATTCTGAGGAATTAAAACTGTAAATTCTGGTTTGGTTGAGGCACATTTTCTTTTGCATACCTCATGAACAGTCTGCTTATATTCCCTAGTGACTGTTTCAAGAATGAATACCAAAATAACC
>JAECUM010046608.1:0-15036 GCA_016617855.1 Megalonaias nervosa | reverse complement strand
GTCTATTTAAACACATGTAATTTAATCCACGACACCCACGAGGGCCTCCATGACTGGGGAATGGGGAGGGGCGTGGCACATGCCCCTTGTACCACATCCCCTTCTTAATGAGTCCCTGCAGTAACGCATAACTTGAGTATAGAAACTGGGCGTTATGACCGTCAAGGAACCAGGTGAAATATAAGAGTTGTCGAGAAAGGATATACGTTTTGCTTGTAAGCTTTGCTTGATTGTTAATTTCGTAATGAATTTAGAAGAAAATATTTACTACAATATTATTGGTTATGAACGAATATATAGCAGTTTCAAATCATTATGTCTACAAATTCCAAAAGAATCATAAATGCATTGTCTATATTTGTGTACTTTGACCAACAGAAAAGGTTAGAAAAAATAGTGTATACGTATTTACAAGTATATATCATTTTAAGACTAATATAATTAACTATAACTTGGTCTGTATATTTTACGCTTATTTAATGGTAATTATTTTGACTAAAAGAAATTCAACATTGTACTTAATAGCTAATAGAATTATGTTACTTTTCCAATGGAGTATTATGTGTTGCATCCTCATGTTGCTAGCTATAAATTGTGCGTGCAATTTAATTAAAAATAAACGTTCTGTACAAAAGAATGGGGTATGCTGGGTTGAACCGGTGGCCTAGTGGTTAGAGCGGGTTCGAACCCTGGCCGAGTCATACCAAAGACTTATAAAAATGGTTCTCACAGCTGCCTCGCTAGGCGCTCAGCATTAAGAGGTTAGAATTAGGACTGGTCGGCCTGGTGTCAGAATAATGTGACTGGGTGGGACATTATGCAACATGTCTGCGGCATGATGATGTCCCAGTGCTAGACATCACTGTAGACTGTCACACTGCAGACATCGTAGCGATATAGCTGAAAAAGTGTTAAAGCTACGTTAAAAATCCAAATCACACACACACACACACACACACACACACGCACACACACACACACACACACACACACGCATATGCTCGGTTGAATGGTAATCCAAGCTTTCATCTGAAGAGAAAAACTGCATATTCAGTCTGAACAATACGCCGTTTCCATGATAATAAAATTTGTAACTTATGTAAGTCATAAATTTAGTTCCAAGATGGAGTCATTTTGACTTTGAACTCTTGGTGATAGTGTAATATAGTCAGTCATTATTCAATCAGAGTAGTTTCGATTAAACCTGTAGAGTATGCCAGAGAACAGTCGTGATGTAGATTCATCTTTTATTGTCTCCATATGTTGTTATTCTTTATAAGTTAATTTGTATGTATGACATCTGGAATTGTCCATTCCTGCTCGTTCCATCCACGCGAGATTGAGGAATTTTCAATTGTAATTTTGATCAACCCAATGTAACACGTGGAGTGCTGTTAAAATAGAAATATTCATGTTGTTGAAATTTTGCGGTTTCAGGGTAAATGGGCTACTTTTGTAGGGTTATAATTTCGTGGGGTATCCGTGATTATCTTTACTCTCCACCTACAATGATACTGTTCTTAGTTGATTTAACTTCGTGGATATTCATTAAATCATACAGGAGTAATATGGATGAACAGAATGTAAATTTCGATGTAAATAAAAACAAAACACCCAAATAGTACTAAGATCGCTCACCGCTGATATCTACTTAAAAGCAAAATGAAAGGGGTAGCTGGCCTTGAAATCTTAGTTTGTATTATGATTTATTTGTTTTTATTTCCAGAGTTTTAAAAATGGCGGCCATATTTAATGGCTGATTATTTGTACGAAAATGACCTTTATATTAGAACGCTTTCTTAAAATTTAGCCATACTATGAACAACGGTGCAAAATTTGTACAAATGTTAATGGCATTTATAAAATAATGCTTACTGTCAAATTTTGTTCAATGGCTTTTGAGAAAAATTGATTAGAAAGATTATTTTGTTCTTTAGTAAGGCATTCGTATTTAACAATACTGTTTACAAATTCAAAAGGCCTTTATTGCTGAATTTTAGTACAGGCGGCCACTTTGGATGGTGGATCGGCACCATTTGCACTACTTGAAAAGGCCATTTTGCCTGAATACTTTTTGTCAAATTTTATCAAATCCATAAGCGCTTTTTAATTAAAAGAAAATTATATTTTACTGGTTTTTCTATATTTAGCATCATCTATAGCTGATAATGGATCGATATTTTGGTAGAAACTTAAACGGTCTTTATGCTAGAATATTTTTTTTTTGTTGTTGTTGTCCAGTTTGGCTTAATTGTGCTCAGCAGGTATTGAGAAGATGTTTATTTTTACTGATAACGGCGGTTTATTTTAAATCACTATTTAACATCATTTTGTGCAAAACTGAAATGCCTTTCTACAAGAATACTTTGTCTCAAATCTGATCAAGTCCTGTTCAACTGCTTTTTTGTGGGGTTTGTTGTTTGTTTGTTTTTTTGGGTTTTTTTAGAAGCAAATGGTTATATATAAGGGCACATAACGCACAAAAGACAGAGCACGTACAACGCAGAACCAATACCATAAGCTCGTGAGGTCTTTAGGCCAAGTGAGCTACTCATGTCTCATCCCAAAGAAAAACACAACCAACCCCAAGGCATTTGTAACATTGTTATGCATTATCTCCTCTTGTGTCATCGCTATTCCATGCATTATCTCCTCTTGTGTCATCGCTATTCCATGCATTATCTCCTCTTGTGTCATCGCTATTCCAGCCTACAGACTGCACTATGAAACCAAGAAAACATTTTAATGCAAAACATGTCAACTAAATTCTAACGAATCTTAAGTAATGATATTTGCATGTATGAATATAACTATACCGCCTTTTCGAAAGCAAACTAAACACCTTGATAGTAAATTTAGTATGTGGTTTTTTTTTTTAAATATTGTCATAATTCGCCCAATCAAACAATTTGTGCCTGAAGGGTCTGTACCAATTTCACATGGAACCATTTACAGCAAGAATGATTTGTGTTCTACATTTGCTACCAGCAGACCGCTCCGGTGGCCTAGTGGTTAGAGCGTCCGTATGGATGAGGGAGGTCGCTGGTTCGAACCCGGCCGAGTCATACCAAAGACTTACAAAATGGCACTAACAACTGCCTCGTTAGGCGCTCAGCATTAAGAGGTTAGTGTTAGGAAAGGTCGGCCTGATGTCAGGATAATGTGACTGGGTGGGACATCATGCTACATGCCTGCGGCATGATGCCCGAGTGCTAGACATCACTATAAACTGCCACACTACAAACATAGTAGCGATATGACTGAAAAATTGTTAAAGCTACCTTAAAAATCCAAATAACACACACACACACACACACACACACACCTGCGTATCAATCTTTCCTTTCTGTGTGATGTCGTCTGTCCTGTACGGCCGGTACAGGGTAGAGCATTGTCTTTCCGACGCCTTTATGCGGCATTTCCACTAATATATACCTTACAGACGTGCAGCTTAGAAACACAGAATAGACGTCAACTAATTGATTCATACGTCTCCTTCCAAAGTGTACTTTTTGTGACAAACAAGTCATCAGACATGCTTTTAAAACACATCAGGAAATAACTGAAATATGTCAAGTAATTTTGTGCTGCTGCACAATTTCAGTTTATCTAAATTCAATTAATTTAGCGCAATTTAGTACGAGTGTCCATCCCATGAAGTATCTCGATAAAAAGCTGACAAACTCGTTGAGAACGCTTTGATTGTCATACAAACACATGCTAGGTTCTATTTGCAACACTAACTGTCGAAAGACTTCTCAAAAGAGTATTTGAGAGGCCGTATAGCCATCTGCGAACTCTCGGACTGAACTACAATTCAGTTCTTAACAGGAATTTTAGGATTTTTGAGGAACTTGTTGACCTCACCACAGATAGTTAAAGCTTTTTATAGTAATACCCGTAAAGCCTGTTGTATTACTGCTACTTTTTTTTTATTGAACACAAGGATTTAAAGTGTTTCCGCTTCTTGCAGTAAGGAAAGGAATGCTTCTCGTAAGTGACATCATTAGAACCAGTGTTTAGCTACGCCGCTGGCAAGTCTATTTCAACAATCGTTGTATTACAATGTAAAATGCACAAAACATACCAAACCTCAACGGTTTAAAAAAAAAAAAATATGCACACTTTTAGTGCCATTGAATTCTGTCACAAATATCGATAAAACACTGTTAAATTAGTGCGAGAGAACAGACTAATATTACAATCAAAATTTGTTTACATTTCAAAAACGTTATAAATATACTCATTAATTTATCCATTCACTGAAATTGTCAACATGTGTAAGGAAAATGAACTGTTTTGACCGTTAACAAAAAAGATGGTGTGATATCACACAGTGTACATCCGGGCAGTGCTTAAGATTTTTTAAAAAAATAATGGGAACCCTTATAGGAAAAATAAAGTCAACCATCTACCGTTAATTTATGTAAAGATGGTGAGGTAAATGATTCCGATTAACAAATAGTTAGTGAAATACAAAGACATCAGCTTTACAAAGGGTTGGCAGAGCCATAGTTAATCTAATCTGATCCGTATACAAAGTTCACTAATCCATCAGTTTCTATTATTTGAATGAATACAATAGCCGAAAAAAGCGACAAGTTTGGCTTCATCTTTCTTTGTATTGATACTGTTAATAGATTCCAATCGTTGCAATCAAGAGTCCTCAATTTCAATGTTGCAAAACCCAATGTTGCACACAAGCGTTCGTGCGTTTGTACGCTTAACAGGCAGACGTATGATGCGCAGTACATGTAGATGATTACAGTGATACATTGTCTACACATTAAGCTTGAACACCTCTAAAAATGCAAATAATGCAAACAAACAAACAGACAGACAAACAAACAAGCAAGCAAGCAAGCAAACAAACAGACAAGCAAACAAACAAACAAATAAACAAACATACAATCAAGCAAGCAAACAAGCAAACAAACAAACTATAACAACAGGACCCGCTTTCCTCTTTAATTGTTTATTCTACATATATTCACTCACCACCATCAACTCCAGGTCGATATATCGTACCTTTGGGCTATGCCTGTATGTGAAACGTGACGTCATCTCCGTATTTTCAGATAAAGGCCATTGGAACTGAACATGGGTAACAAAGTGGTTTGTAGTTGCGGGATGGGCAGATATGACGTGCCAGAGCAAATACGTCGATACAAAGGCAAACAAATCACTGTATACATTGTTAAGTCTATTAGAAACGGGAGACGTTCTGAAAAAATTATTTGTTGCAATTTGTCAAAGCAATTAGCAAGGCGGTAATTCCAATAATTCCCTTGAACTCAGCAAGTCATGACTAATCTATTTTGTGGACCATTAGGCACAAATATTCCACCCACATATAGCCAGGAGAATTTGTATCGAAAATTTTTATGCTTCATCACGCAATGAATGGTCGATGATACGGGACCTCGACCTTCTGTACATTAGGGTGAGTGTCTCACAACATATTTAACTTGGACAATGTCAAGGTCATTTTTATAACACATGTTGTCCTTTATATCAGTAACACCCGAATCGCCTCCAAAAGAGAGAAAACAAATCACCTGATAAGAAATGCAGCAAGATAAATCAACATCAAAAAAGTGTGATAAAAGGAAAAGGGATAATAATTTATGTTAGTTATCATTAAATCCGTTTTGTTCTTTTGTGTTTTGTTTCTAGTTTTTGGATGCGTGAACGTTTTTCATGCTTGAATTCAACACGTTCATAGGACATATGTTCTAGTCCAATTTGTCAAATGTGCAGTAAATGGTATATTGGTATACCACTAATAAAAATATTTTTAATTTAATTTTTATTATAAAAGAATGTAAAATTTTATGGTTGGTGAACATTCTTAATAAGGTTTTACTTTTATCATCTACAACACTTTTGTGTTTTTAATTGAAACATTTTTAAACAAGGGGTGTTTTTAGGAAGAAGATCTTTAAGGAAAAGCTTGTCGTCGCTTTATTTCCATTAGTGCCAAAACGATTTTATTGAAATGCCTGATTGTTTTAATATTTTCTTTCGTCATTGTTGAAGAGGAGCTATTTGTGTAAGTCTTGTCTTATAAACATTCTTGTTTAAACATCTTCTCATGACTTGTTTGATAAATTGTCTTGAAACATTGTGGGTTAAATAAATCATTCATGTACATGTGCAACAAAGTTTTGACCTGTCAATGTAACTAATTTTTAGTTAAATTTGTTAGAAATTTTAAAAACAAAGTATTATGTGAAGTCATGTGGTTGTCATCACTTCTTTCCGAAATACATGGAAAGGCTGCACTAAATTTTAACTACCGTAAGCTAGACGTGTAGTTTGTTTAGCTGTACAATACAATATTGCATTTCCTCTGGCCTATTTGTATGGAAAGTGTTTGAACAAATGTAGAAAAGTGCCATGTTTAGAATTTAGCTCCTCATGGCTTGTACTTCTACGCCACTTGGGAATTTTATTGAAACGTCGTAGGCCAGACATGTGACCGGTGTAGATGTGCAATACGGTTTTGCTTGTTTTCCTCTGCCCATTTTGTGGAGTGGGGTGGGGTGTACTTTTTGAAACATGTTCAGAATAAAAGTATTTGCTAAAGTTTGTCACATATATTAGTATTTATGCAAGTCTGTGCAGTATTGGACTTTCATAGAAGTGCATGACAGTTTATGCATGTTGTAAGAATAAGGTGTTCGGATGAACATGTCTGAAGTGAAAAGCTATCTATGTTTGGTGACTGCATATGCATCAATGTTTAGATTACAGTACATGTAAATATTTTTCCCTGAAAACGAGTGCAAGCAAAACAAAACCGCGAGGGCTAAAAAGACAAAACATCTTGGGCTAGCAACGCAAACCCTCTTAGTTCCAATAATGCATAAGTCTTTGGCTTCAAAGTGGATGGCAGCATACCATCGAGGCAACTGTGTATCTTACAAGCAATTAGAGCCAAATTTACCAGATATTATCGCTTCGGGATTTGGCCACATTTGGACGTTAAGTGGCATAGATGGAATCAATTTGAGACCCTTTAATGCATAGTCGCCGTAGGCTGTCGTTAAACTGGCGCAAGATGGAAATTCCCACATTCAACAGATGTAGAATGGCCACCAAAATGCTCCAGAAATTAAAGCATACCAGTTCTGGAATCACGTAGGCAACATTGTCTAATGGATGTATACTGATACTGTGTTGGACTAACCTTAATTAAATTAAAGATTTAAAAAAAAACAATTCAAACCTTATGTACAAAAGTATGACTGAACTGGTTCTTGTTATTGTTCGGATTACTTCTGCCTGCAATAACATTCATTCAAGACAATTTTAAAGATGTCTACATTTATATCGAGCTGTTTAATTTCACAATGGATGGGAAAAATAGTAATTTGTTGGATTTCAATCATGTCTTTCTTAAACTGCCGCAATACTTTCTTTATTTTATTTTTTCTGCTTTGGACTGTTAATCTTACAAGCAAAAACATATATTTCTTTTTTTTTCTGTTAGATTTATAATGACCTCGTAACCAATACTTAAGTATGATTTGCTCCACCATAGTATACGTGCAGACATCTCAAAGTCACTGAGTTATATTAAGTACAACTGATTTACGTTCATCCCTTAAATTGACTTTTTTTTTTAAGTATCATACAGGTTGTTTTCCTTTTAATAAAAGAAGTACATCCCCTATATAATGCAGCAATCAATATCAACTAACAACCATTTCTTTAAAATCATTGTAAACTTAGAAACTTATTCATTTAGCCCGATATCATACTGTAAAATACAGGGGCGCCAGCAGAATTTTTTCTGGGTTGGGTGGGGGCAAACAAATAGTTGTCAGCTGTTTTACAGATGTAGGCCAAAACATGTTTAGAGGTGAAATGGGGGAGGGAGGCCAGTGCCCATATGTGAGGGTGCTCATTGTAAAGTACCTACAATGGCAGGTAACCGAATTATCTAAAAGATACACTATAAAGTCGTTTTCCGAACTCCTTGGTAGGAACAATACATGTTCGCATCAACACACCAACGGAAGGTCAAATTAACGAGTTCTGATTCGTCATTGTCGAAACGTTTTGAATACATAACGAAAAGATCATGATCCAAATAGTCATTAATCTATAGTTTTACAAAGAGCTTTTCTTCTAGAAGAAAAAAAAAGCTTAATTAATTTTCTGCGTGTCCGTTGCTATTTCTTAAAGATCGAACTTTCTCCTTAAGGTATATTTGATACTTGACAGATTCGTGACAAAGAGTGTTCATTTTTAATTTGCGGTGAAGTAGTATTGTTCACATTGATTTTTTTTTCTTCTGGTTTTGATTTGTAAGGCAAAGCAATACCTTGAATGTTATATTGTGCCGATCCAAGGAAAGTGTCTTGCCCAATAACTTGACCTATTATACTATGGAGAAAAAGGTAATAAATTAAAGCTATACTTACCTTTGAGTTACATGCTCACATAATGTTATTAACGAAAGCAGTATAGAACTCGAAAATGGTAATACAAGTTCAAAGATACAATGCTTCTTTCTGCTCGGATTCCCTACAAAATCATAGTCGAAAAGACGTATTCAGAGTAAACCCTTGTCATCATCCATCTATATTATCTATTAAAAACGGATCGCTCCGGTGGCCTTGTGGTTAGAGCGTCCATATTTGATTGAAGAGGTCGAGGGTTCGAACACCGGCTGAGTCATACCAAACACTTATAAAAAAATGATACAAACAGCTGCCTCGCTTGGCGCTCAGCATTAAGAGGTATACATGTCAACGGCATGATATCCCAATGCTAGACATCACTATAGACTGCCACACTGCAGACATTGTTGCGATATGACTGAAAAAATGTTAAAGCTACATTAACATTAAAAATCCAAATCTCTCTCTCTCTCTCTCTCTCTCTCTCTCTCTCTCTCACACACACACACACACACACACACACACACACACACACACACACACACACATCTATTACAGTTATGTTCCAATCAGTGAGTTTATCAATCCAATAAAGTTCTTGTGGTCTGGTAGTGAATTTGAAAAATATCGTTTGTTGAGCAAAAATCAAGCTCATATTGCTCGCGTCCTGATATCGGATGGAAGAACAATCAGAATAACGGTGTCGGTGAATTTGGATATATGGTACATGCAACATAATTAAAAAGAAAACAGCCTTAGAGATACGAGTGAATAGTGTATCGGAATCTCTCTAGCATGCTACTGAACGTCTCCCCTTCTGAAGTTCTTTGGATAGATATTTATGTTGAAATGAAATCCCGCTGTATCCGTCTAAAGTCTGAAGCTCCAGACTGTAACAGATCTCTGCCAGACTGTAACAGATCTCTGCTCCATTGGGATTTTTCGCATTTTTGGCTTCACCTCGCCGCTTGGTGACCGACTAGGTCATTCTCTTGGTCTCTGACTCTGTCGCTCTTGCGTTGCATTCGGTGAGTAATTGTATGGGGGACCTCTAGGGACATACGGGAATTAATATTCCGCTATAGGGTTACATTAATAGGCACTATGGGGTCAAGGTGAAATTCTATGTTATTATTGTGCGTAGGTTTACATAGTCTGGTCAATCTGGGGAAATGAGGAATGCAATATAGGATTATTTTGTCATCGGACTGTGTTACAAATTGTAAGGGTCAGACGGGGCAGTTTTGGAACAAGTGGAATTTAACATAGGATTTATTTTGTCACTAAACTGTCCTATACGTTGAGGCAAGGAAAACAGTAACGCTAACAGTTTTATCAAGAATTGAACACATCACATACACTATCCCTCACGCCATGTGTAGTTACCAACAGCCAGTCAGCTACTATCCAAAGCCCAAATTATACCATTATGCTATCATTTCATTGTGTGTCGTTTCCAATACCCCGTCATGTACAATTCATCACCCTATATATAATATCCCTCCCCCTGCGGGTTCAAGGTTGTACAATATACCATTGCATCCTCTCTGTACGTCGTTAGAGGCAACAGAAAAAAGGCAACCTGTTAGTCGTGGTTTGCTACCAGTATCGAACGAAGAGAGCATCATGGTAGTTTAGTAAAGGTGAGACCTATGAGTAACTCCACGATTCAACACACTAATTTGGCTTCTACTTCTTACTAGGCTTGTGGTCCGGATGAGCCCTGTTGCAGCAAATCGGCTTGGCACGCCAGGCTCTAGGAAGTCATCCTAATTTGTTTTTCTTGCTTTCTTCTTATTACTTCTTCAGAGTATCTCTCTCGATACCACCGTTGTCCCTTAAGTGTTCTCATTTTTGTCCCATTTTCCCTTTTATCTTATTTTCTTCTCAGAAGACGTCATAGAAGGAGGTGGCTTAATGGGTCAACCGGGAGGAATCTTTATTTGCCAAGTATCCCCTGTGAATCCCTGGCACTTGAGAAGTGTCCCCTTCTTGGACTCTTGTTTGGTGGGTGAGCACTGGTGATGAATATCGAATAAAAACATAATAGAAAATCAGAAAAGAAATTAGCTGGAAAGAACGAAACCTTTGACTGATTTTCACGATGAACCATGTGACGTGGATTCATGCTCACGAATCGTGGTCATCTACTCAAAAGATGTATCAGGACCGCTTGCCGCATTCCATTTGTAGTAGAGAAGACTCTATTTGGGCAAGTCAGCACACCTGAAAGCGTGAAATATTTAAATTGCGTAGCTTGTTTATTGAGTGCAAGCGAAGATGACATACTGAAAATATGCAAGCATTCATACATTTCATGATATACGAGTAACCCCTTCTATTCATTCGTCACTGAATTCAATTTGGCGGGAGTCAGCGACACACATAAATCATTGAAAGCATGAAGAACTATCAATTTAATGTCTCCTTTCCAAAGAAGCTTCCGATATGACCGCGGTACCAACGATCATCTAGTTAGACTTGAAACATGCATTCGCGATGGGTTTTTTTGTTTGTTTTTTTTTATTAAGAATGAACGTTTAGTAGACGGTCTATGATACAAAATGGAAGTACTGATTAATGAATGACTGTGTGGGTCTAAAAGCCGTCTACCCAAATTTATACTGAACTTTCTTTAAGACTGGGAATTCAGTGAACGAGTGGTGTCTACCCTACCTGATATGTACGAACGCGAAATATGTGTGCCTTGAGACAGTATTTTATCTGTTACACTTTCTGACATGAAAAATAATAAAATCACCAAGTGTTTGGCTCCTGGCGTTGATTGCTCCTATATGCTGATAATTTCCTAAAATGCTATTGATCCAAACATAAGTATACAAGAGCAAGCCAATTGCAACAAAATTAAGATTTAAAATTTGGCAACTGCCAACGGTTTTAAGTTCTCGAAATAAACAACAGTACATATGAATTTCTGTCAGCTATGAAGATGAGCCTTAGCTCACGTCGGACGGAACACATATACCGGTTGTTAAGGAAACAAAGTTTATAAGTATTGTCTTCGACAATAAACTCACCTTACTCGATACATTAAAATACTGAAAGCTAAATGCTTGAAAGTCTTTGACTTACGCAAAGTAATAGCTTGCACTGGTTTGGATGCTGATTGAAAAGTTGTTCTTAACTTGTAAAGAACCCTTAATAGTTCCAAACTGGACGATAGTTACTTTATTTATAGTTCAGCAAGAAAGTCATATTTAAAGATACTTGACCCAATTCACCATCAGGCCATAGGACTCGCATGGGAGCGTTTAGGATACACCCAACTGAATGTCTTTTGGCTGATGCGAATGATCCACCAATATCAGATCGCCGAAAGTCATTTCTTTTTAATATGCCCAAAACCTGATATCCAACCCTTCAAACCCTGATTTCGTATCTGTTCTTCAACCCAACTATAGCACTTAATATGAAAGTAAACAAATTCCTAGCTTTTCGCGTTAGAATATCTTCCAGACTTGACAGTCCAAAAATTGACCTTTCGAAAATCCATAAGTCGTTTATGTCTGTAACACGTCCTTTTCTTCTAAAATAAGCCAAGTGCTTTTTATGCTGCATGACAACCGTTTCGTTGGCCTAAGTGGTTAGAGCGTCCACCTCGGATACAGGGGGTCGCGGGTTTGAAACCCGGCCGAGACAAATCCTTCCATTTTTCAAAATTCTTAAAGTGAACTTCTTTCCAAATTTAAGAACTTGTGCTGACGGCTCAAAGAGTGATGAATGTGCTGAGGCAGCCTTCATTAGAGGAAATCACACTCCAAAGAATCGTTTGCCAGATGGTGCATTGATATGTTCAGCAGAAATCAGGGTAATAGACCTTGGCCTGAAATGTACCGAAACCAAAAATAGTTTTATCCATTTCACTATCAGTACTTAGTCACTCCACAATAGGAAATTGGAGAACCCATTATTGACCATCAATCTCATTAAACATACCGAGCTGTTCACCTCTTACAATATAATATACTGTTGGTAACCCAGTCATGTCGATATTAAAAGGTGGCGCTCTACAGTTTCGTAGTTTGCATAGGTTAGAATTTTAAAGAAAAAGAATGTCCCCGGGTTTCTTCACTGGTTATTTAAAAAAGGACTTGTATATCTTAGGTATTGTTCCATGAACCTTTAATTCTCTTTATTTTCGTGTCTGATTGATGGGTGTAATATGGGTTATAGAGTATACAGCTTGGCCTTACTCCATATGTGCACCTTTGAAAAAACTGCTACCTCCACTTAGTCATTTACACTTCCTGGACTTCAGAGGTAAATTGTAAAAAAAGAGTCGACAACTTTTTATTACATTTTATATATTTGGTAGTTCATCCATTGCACTTTCAGAAGCTGGTATTGTCTAGTTGGACAAAATTCATTTTCCCAGTTTTAATAGGTGCTAATGATGGTGTACTTTAGACTAATTCAGGGTGATTTTTTTAAGCACAAGGGAGTAGTCATTTTAGTTAGCAGTGTGCTTAGATCATGTACAATTTCCAAAAATATAATATCCAAAGAAATGTCCGCCACATGACATCAAAGTAGCATAGAGGTATGCCAACATTCTCTCCACTGTGCATGTTTCAAATGCAAACACCATCACCTTACATACGTCACTCTCTCAAAGCTACATAATAACTGGTGAGCGCCACCAAAGTAATGAAAGAGCAGACCGCATTGCCAAAGGAACCATATTTCTGCATCCATTTTAAAATACCGCGCACTGATTTTAAACGTGGCATAATACATTTATTATTTAATAAGCGGCAGGTATCATGGAATGATGCTCTTAATAACCAGCTCCATGGGGGTAAATCCTTGCTCAGGAGAATGGCCTCCGTCATTCAGAACGATCCCTAAAGACGAGGTAGTCATTGCACGAAATAAAACTGGTCATACTTATATGACCCACTCCTACATTTTAAAGGGTGAAACAAGACCCTTTACCTTGAAGCACTTACTGAAAAATTGTTTCGATCTCGCCCCTGTCGGTGATCGTTACTACAATGTTCAGCACACAAGGGAGCTTTCCGAAACAGTAATATATCTTGTATTTAAAATATCTAAACGGATGTTAACGTACAGTCTAATATATAGCTTGCGTGGGACCTATTTCCTTTGAGCATTTTGAACCAACATTTGTACTGTCAAACAATCTACATATATTTTATTATCTAATTACTCTTTACCATTTAATTACCATTTGCAATACCCGTTGATCGTGAACCTTCATATACTATCCTCACCATCAGAGCGTGGCCTAAATGGTTAGAGCGCAAGCCTTGGTTGCTGGCGATCGCGGTTTCGAACCACGGCCAAGTCATACCAAAGATTATAAACAATGGTACTAGCATCTGCCTCGCTTGTGGTGCAAATCAGCTTTACAGTGCTGTTGCTCTGGAAAATTCCGACCTGTTACGAAATTTAACGGAGATTGAAAACATATAAACAAGTTGGGCTTGGCTAAAAGTAATACCAAACGTCCTAAACTCACACTGATTTTAGTGGAGACTGAATGAAATCCGGAAAACATAAGGTATAGGTAATGCCTCTATACAAATCTGGGATATATACATATAGCCACTAGCTATACAAATCTGGGATATATATATATACATATAGCCACTAGGCAGTAAGTCACTACACAAGACCGAGAGCCTGTGACACTGTGGAATGAAAAGAAATAGGGCAGAAAGTTGACTTTAGAAAATGGTAGACGTAATGACTTATTGTAAATGAAATTTCATTTGTAAAGTGAAGGGAAGATGATGTTGATTTAATATAATAAAATTGTCGAACAAAAAGCATAAATGCGTTCTGCATTTATTCATTTCCAGAACCAGGCTAGTTTATCAGATGTGTAATATTCACGATAAAGATAGGCATACAGGTTACACATTCTGCACACAGAATATGTTCAATATGTCTTATATTAACGATATTATTCCCAAATAATATATAATTCTAAATCTATAGACAGAACAAGAATTGCTAAATTAATTTTGTTAAAGCTAAATTTTCTCTTCTGCATAATCAATGGTATTTTGACATTAGTTCCATTTTCAAGAACCGCAGTAATAAATCTTAATTACAATTTTAACCAACCATACATAATATGAAGTAATCGCTATAAGCAAACTTCTTAATTCAGTTCACATCCTCTTGTAAAGATAAAAATCGATACTATAATGACTATAATTCGTTCATAGTTATGAAATGGTGCGTATTGTGTTCATCGATTTTTATTTGTACTTTCATTTCTTGTCCATTATTAAATCTTGTTATGATAGAGTAGAGTAGATCAGTCTCAAGGGCATTTCGTTAAACTAGTATATAATGTAATCTTCCTCTCAGACACTAATTACTAATAATGACTACGCCTAAAGAGAAGATTTTAAACTGAAAGAAGTATTTGTCTAGAAGTCCGTCTTTTATTAGTGAAATGAAAAGGACGATAAACTTGTATCTCACAACGATGAACGATATTACTTAGAAACATTAAGCTAAACGCGAGTCGAACATGAAAATGTATGCATAATCTTTAATGTTTGCATCGATAAACTTGCTCGTCTGTACCCAGTGTTTTAGTGACATTAAATACAGTTTTATATATATA
>JAECUM010046606.1:0-12010 GCA_016617855.1 Megalonaias nervosa | reverse complement strand
CATTAAAAATATAAGTCCTATCACTAAAAAGTTCTAAATGAATCAAAGTTCGAATCCCGATGAAGTTCCAATATGGAAGACAATGACGTCAGATGAGATGTTGTACTGAGGTCAACAGTTCCTCGTTGAATCACAGTTTATAATGTTCCAGTTTAGAATTCCAGAATAATTTCCACTAAATGTCTTTGTCCAAGAATTTTTATGAGCACTGGTATTTTCCAGGGAATATAAATTATTAAATCCAAAAAGTAGAAAAATTCTAAATCAAACTGGCATCAACATAAACAAACACCTTGAGCTCTAAAGGTGCAAAATACGACTGAATGAAAACACTAAAAATGTCAGTTTTAGCCCCAGATAAAACGTAATTCAGACCAACGTGATGGGGTCACGTGATCACTTAGTTCGAACAACGCAGTTAACTAATATGTCAATTAGCACGGAGGCTAGTGTAGCCTTAGCTAAGAATCAGTGATTAACCACACTGGAAATGAATTTTAAAAAAGTTTGTTTACAACTGAGCTGACGCAAGCCAAGAATGACTTTGATTACGACCAATGATTTTCACTCTGAGTTTACTAATTTTTTAACCAAGGTCAGGAACTAGGTCAGCTAAAATTATAATGTAGCAATAGATTGCGTGTTTATCGGGTCAAAACAGCAAACTGAATATTCCAAAAAAGTAAAATCCAGTGAATAAAGTTATTACAATAACATGCAATGAAATAAAAATAAAATTAAAAAGAAATTTAAAACTAACACACAAGTAATTAAATTACATATACGTAACACTTCCCCCATAAAGAAAAAGAAAGATTTATATAATAAAGCTTTCTTTTTACTATATATAAATTATACATGAGGTAAAACAAAATTACACAAGAAGAATTCTTATGAATTATACAAAGACTACAAGAAATAACATTTCTATACACGGGAAAGTGCATCTGCAATTAAATTGTCCTTTCTCTTGATGTGCCTGATGTCAACATTATATTCCTGTAACAACAAACTCCACCTTGATATCTTTGATTTTTGTTTTTCCTCTTGTCGATCAAAGTAAGGGGGTTGTGATCACTAAACACAACAACCAGAGAAGGAACTGAACTAATGTAAACTTCAAAATGTTGTAATGCCAAAATCAAAGACAAACTTTCCTTCTCGATTGTTGAGTAGTTTCTTTCGTGATTATTTAATTTCTTAGAGAAATAGCACACTGGATGATCAACACCATTTCTATCTTCCTGAATCAATACTGCTCCAACCCCAACATCACCTCCATCAAAATATAGTTTAAATGGCTGACTGAAATTTGGAGCTGTAAAAACTGGTGCACTTTTAAGAATGGCCTTTAACTTGTCAAAAGCCTCCTGACATTTTTCAGTCCAACGAAACTTGCTTTTCTTGCTCAATAAATTTGTCAGGGGTTCAGCAATATTAGAAAAATTGGAACAAAATTTCCGATAGTATCCAGCCATACCCAAAAATCTCATCAGTTGCTTTTACTGACAGGCACAGGGAAATCAGAGATACCCTTGACCTTAGCATCTATAGGTTTAACTTGTCCATGTCCCACAATATGTCCTAGAAATGTTCCACATCCACTGCAGAATTCACTTTTAGATAAATTAATAGTCAAACTTCCATCAGTGAGTCTTTCAAAGAATTTCCGAATAGTGGCTAGATGTTCTTTCCAGGTGTCGTTGTAGATGATGACATCATCGATGTAAGCATCACAATTATCTAGACCAGAAGTAATCATATTCATCAAACGTTGAAAGGTACTTGGGGAACCCTTCATCCCGAACGGCATTACTTTATATTGATAGAGTCCATCTGGAGTCACAAATGCCGAAATTTCCTTTGCCCTTTCAGTTAGTGGAGTTTGCCAACATCCTTTCAGAAGGTCAATTTGGTGATATATTTGGCATTTCCAATTCTATCAATACAATCATCGATTCTTGGTAATGGAAATGAATCTGTCTTAGTCACACTGTTCACCTTCCTATAATCAGTGCACATACGGAAAGTTTTGTCTGGTTTCGGAATAAGTATACAAGGTGAACTCTAATCGCTTTTACTGGGCTGTATGAAATCATTCTCCAACAAATACTGAATTTCATTTTTCAAGTATTCCTGTATGGGTGTTGTTTCACAGGTTTGGAATTCACAAATTCAACGTCATGAAAAATTTTGTCTGTCCTTGTAGGTACATCTGGAAATAAGTGCTCATATTCAAATAATAACTGCTTACGTTCTATCCTTTCTTGTTGTTGCAAATTAAAACGTTTCTGGTCCAGATTTTTCAGAATTTCTGAATTCCGAAGATTTTTTGCTCCAAAATCCTTAGAGTCCGATTAAATTTCTTCACCTAAATACTCGGTGAGTGGGACAGGCACAACTAAAGTGTTAATTTGGCAAAGTTGTTTTTGTTTTCGCCTCCCAGGAGTATTTATGATGTAATTTAAATCATTTGCTTTCTTTTCAACCGTGTACGGACCATAATACTTGGTTTGAAGGGGATTTTGTGGAATGGGCAAGAGAACCAGAACTCTATCACCAGGCTGAAAACTCCTTTCCCTCGAGTTTTTATCATACCTTAATTTCATTTTTGACTGAGTAGAGTGCAGATTCGCTCTTGCGACCTCACAAGCCTTTGACAACTTATACTTAAAATTACAAACATAATCAAGAAGATTAAGTTCAGTATCTTCATTAGAAAGAAGTTTCTCTTTCAACAACTTCAATGGTCCACGCACAGTGTGTCCGAAAACTGGTTCAAAGGGACTGAATCCTAAAGATTCTTGAAGTGATTTCCTAACAGCAAACAACAGTAAATGAATGCCTTCATCCCAATCTTTACTCGCATCAAAGCGATATGATCGAATCATATTCTTTAAAGTTTGATCAACTCTTTCAAAAGCCCCTTGGCTCTCAGGGTGATAGGCAGAAGATTTGAATTGTAGAAATTCATACATAACCTGCTGGAAAATTACACACATAAAATTTGACCCTTGATCCGATTGGACAGATTTGGGAGACCAAATTGAGTAAAAAACTTTATCAAAGCTTTTCTTATAGTTTTAGTTTTAATATTCCTTAAATGAATTTCCTCTGGGAACCTTGTTGACGCACACATTATAGTCAACAAGTATTTGTTACCTGACTTGGTCTTAGGCAAGAGACCAACACAATTTACCATTATTCTGCTAAATGGTTCGTCAAATGCAGGAATAGGTTGCAGATGAGCCTTAGGTATCTTCTGATTGGGTTTTCCTACCATTTGACAAGTATGACAAGATCTGCAGTATTTACAAACATCACTTTTGATTTTTGGCCAATAAAAGTTAGTCAAGATCTTGTGATAGGTCTTATTAATCCCTAAATGACCAGCCAGAGGAGTTTCATGGGCCAAGCTATGTATTTCCTGTCTGTAAGATTTTGGAACTAAAATTTGATAGTTCACTGACCACTCGTCACCAGCAGGTACCTCAGGAGGTCTCCATTTTCTCATAAGAATTCCATTTTTAATGCAATAACAAATAGGTAATTCAGTGGCTTCAGTTTCACTAATGGCCCTCTAAAACAAATAGTAGATCTCAGGATCTTTTCCCTGCTCGACGACAAGTGATTGTCGTTTGTCACCCTGATTAGAATAAAGAGAATGAGTAGTTAAACGAGGATCACTGTGACCAATACCTTTTGATTGATCCAAACAAGGAGTGAAAGTGACCTCATTAAAAGCCTGACCAATACATGTGTCAGCTAAAGGAATACTTTCCTTATCGGAATCATTCTCAAGAGCTTTCTTTCTCCATAGCTCTAGTAACTGCACAAGCTGGGTATAAATCAGGGAATTCATTTTCAATAGGATCAGCTATCTGATTCAAAAAAGGCTTGTCAGTTACAAGTGGATCAACCACAACCTTCTCTCCAGCTAGATCGTTGCCTAGTAATAAATGAATGCCCGAACGGGTAAAGAAGACACAATTCCGACAGTCATAATGCCAAAAAATAAGTCTGATGACAAATTTACACAATGGAGAGGAACATTAACAAAGCCGCACTCTACTCCCTGAATGAGAACACTCTCATTAGAAGAAGACTTCTCAGAAAACGGCAATGTACCTGATAATAAAAGACTCTGAGACGCTCCTGTATCCCTTAAAATTTGAATAGGAATAGGATTGGCCAAATCACCCAAGAATGATATAGAACCCTTCAACATGAATGGTTCATAATTCTCCATAATAAAATCAGACTGGGGTTTTTGAGACCCAACAAATGTATTGCTTTCAATACATGACCGTGACCTTGACCTCTTAGAAATAAGAGTTATTTGGGATAGGTCTATCTTGATTCTGATGCTTATATTTCAATTTGAAGCAATCAGAAATAACGTGTCTTTTCTTCTTTCAATAGGTACACTTAGGAACAGACAAGGATTTTGAATCAAGCTTATCAGAAGCTTGATTTTTAAAAGTTGTGCCAGATTGAGTTTTAGAGGGGTTAGTATTAGGCTGAAATACCCTTCTACCAGTAGACTGCTGGGTGAATGATTTGCTTACAACAGGAACTTTATGAGTTAAGAAATACTTGTCAGCAGCACGAGCAGCATTTTCCAAGGTTACGATCTTATGTTCGTCAAGATAAGTCTTAATGCCACTATGGACACAGTTTTTGAACTCTTCAAGTGATACAAGTTGTTTGAGATTTTCATAATCTTGTTCTACTTTCTGGGCTAAGCACCATCTATCAAATAACTGCTCTTTTTCTCTTGAGTTTGTCCAGCTTCTTTTTTATAGTTCCTAAATTTTTGCCGATAAGCCTCAGGGACTAACTCATAACCCTTTAAGATGCATTCCCTAACCAAATCATAGGCAGCACTTTGATGAACTGACATTGAATGGTAAAAATCACTAGCTTTACCAATTGGTACACACTCTAGTAACTGAGTCCAATGCTCCCTTGGCTATTTCAAAATTTCAGCAAATTTTTCAAAACGAGCAAAATATTTGTCTACTTTTTCTCTAAAAGGGGGAACTAACCTAATATTCTTTGTAATATCAAAACGTGAATTTGTATGTGGAGTGGAAATGTGCCTTTCACTTGCCAGCTCTATCTCTTTTAACTTAATTTGAAATTCCAATTCATCCTTCTGTCTTTGCAATTGCATCTCTCTCTCTCTCTCTCTCTCTCTCTCTCTCTCTCTCTCTCTCTCTCTCTCTCTCTCTCTCTCTCTCTCTCTCTCTCCTCTTTCTCAAATTATAACTGCATTTGTTTCTCTCTCTCCTCTTTTCCAATAGCATTTGTTTTTTCTTTCTCTCTCTCCTGTCTGTCTCTCCTCTTTCTCAATATGCAGCTGCAATTGTTTCTCTTCTTTCTGTAATGCATTTGTTATTTTACTTTCTCCAATTGAAACTGCATTTGTTCTTTCTGTAAATGCATATGTTCTTTCTCTTTCTCCAATAGGAGCTGCATTTGTTTCTGTCTTTCCTCTTTCTCCAATAGAAATTTGTTTTTCTTCTTTATCTTTCTGATGTTCTAGCTTCCTTAACTCTAATTCCATCTTGTATTTTAATTTCAATTCCTTTACTTTTATGTCAGAATCTGATACAGACTTACTGATCGAACCCAAAACACTTTTATCGAAAACATTCTTTTCTTCCAAATACTGGCTCAAAATGTTTTTTATTTCTTGCTTCGTTAAGGAAGACTTTGCCTCAGAAAGATCCTATTTTCTGGCAAGTTCAAGCATTTCATCTTTTTTCAAACTAACCACCTGCTCCTGAGTAGAACTAGAAAGAAAAGTCTCCACTTTTGATGACATTGTGAAAAAGCCTGTTGATTTTACTAAATACTTCAAACAAAATGTGAAATAGTACTTGAGATTGAAAATATTCTGAAAACTAGGGAAATTAAAATTTCAAAAAAGAAATTTCTGAAATATATTAGCCAAAATTCATATATCCCAAGGAAAAGAACCCCAGTTTTCTTTGTTACGTGTCTAGGATCGTTCAAAAGTAACAAGAAAAGAGTGAAGCCAACAAGATTTGTAAATTTTAAAAAAATAATTTATTTCCCTAGAAAACAAGGTAAAAATATGAAAAAGGACATACGGTTTATGATCTCAAATCCAAATATTAATCCAATAATTAAAAATAAACGTCCTATCACTAAAAAGTTCTAAATGAATCAAAGTTCGAATCCCGATGAAGTTCCAAGATGGAAGGCCATGACGTCTTCTAGATCCTGTTTTGTGCTGTTGTGCCAACAGTTCCTTGTTGAATTTTATGAATCAAGAATATTATTCCGGCTTTAGAATTCCGAAACATTTTCAGTAAATGTCTTTGTCCAAGAACTTTGATGAACAAGATGAAGTATCAAGGGAAAATAAATTATTTTAAATAAAAAAAACTCAATTCAACTGGCAACAACAGGAATATCTTTGAGCCCAAAGGTATGATTTACGACTGACTAAATTCACAATGAGATATGAGTACTAAACCCAACTAAAAACGCAATTTTTGATCACGTGATGTGGTCACATGGTCACTTAGTTCAAATGGCGCAGTAAGACCACAGGCCGGCTGACACGTACGCCATGGACGAATTTGATTCTACCGAACGAATCTATAAGATTGAATAAAAATTTAATAAAAGTTGTTTACAACAGAGCGGACACGTAAGCCAAATATGACCTTGATTACGACCAACGATTTTCACTCTAGGACAGAAATAACAAAGTTCTTGACCAATTCTGAATCAAGGTCAGGAACTAGGTCAGCTAAAAATACAATGTAGCAATATTGGTTATTTACCAGAACTGAACTGAATTTTCTGGAAAAAATGTCAAATCCAGTGAATAAAGTTTTTCATTACCATAACATGTAATAAAAAAAATAAAAAAAAAAGAATTTAAAACTAACACACAAGCAAATAAATTACATATACGTAACAAGGTATACTCCCTGATATCACATGCACAGCTTACAATCCTTCCCCAAGACGCATGTATGTATGTATGTTGGTATGTATATATGTATATATGTATGTATGTATGTATGTTTAAAGGGTATTTTAGTGTTCTATCTACATATATCTTTTGATTCCATACATACTCTTCAGGTATGACTGGAGAGGTTGCCAGGAATGTTACTGTGAGCCATATTCTACACCGCCTGCTAATTCAGGTACTGAAATAACACTTAGAGATACACTCATCGTCGTTTTCTTGTATTTTTTACAAAATTATATTATAGACACTAATTCGTCGTAGTCTAATCGAGGTTGAGTAAAATACAATCAAGATGTATCAGTAACGGATGTCTAACAAATGTTTCATCGCAATAAAAACACATTATGGCCAGATTCATCTTCAAGTAAAAGATAGAATCAAAGAGTAAATTGTTTAACACTAACAAGTAGAACATCAAACAAAACATCGATAAGAGTTAGATATATTAGTTAGATATATAGTAGTTTGTTTGCTCTGAACAGAGATTGACGCGTGAAATGATTTACACTATATCTAGCTTAATTTTCCCTTTGTGACCGCCCATTGCATAACAGCATATGATATACAACTGGACAAATTCATATATGTTAATAGCAAAGATATCTTGCCTAGTCTGCAAAAATTTCTTTCCTGCCATCATAGTTTGCTACAGTTCCTTAAAATACTTCAACTACACTGGACAGAGTCCTGGATCGCTTAAAATAAAACATAGGATAACGGAAACTTAGATTAAACGTAACATTACTGAAAGTGGAGGCGGGTCACAAGTACTGCAATCGATGGCAACAATTAGGGCAAGTTAAGAATGTCTGCAAAAAATCAAACGCTAGAATATCGACAAGGGCATAACTACAATCGATAATGAGAGCCTAATCAGAATAAGAAATATGGGAACAATAAGCACTGCTTACATCTTTGTGAAAGATTTTAATATCACTTGAATGCTAGGAAACTATAGAACGAGATCATGCATGTCACAATACTCATCTAAGGATACACTCGTGTAAACTAAAACGATATCACTCTGAGTGTTAACTGAATCCACACTTTCATACATTCTTAACCCATTGAACAACCGTTTAATTCCTTTAAACTTAATGTATTGTAATTTAATGAAACGTAATGGGCATGCAAACGAGTTCAATAAATCATCTACGTTCTCTCTGAAAACATACCCTTTAATTTACCAGCAGTCAGTCCCTTGCAATTTCATGTAGTGGAACAGTACTTGATATAGTTCCCAAACATTTTTGTTTCTTTCCAAAGCAAAGATACATTTACAATGCTTAAAAATATTAGTTTCAAAATGGCCAGTTTCTGCACACTATCCTTCATATCTTCAATTTCAATTCGTTATAAATATTACAACAATGCTCGTTGACTAGTTAAAATTTTTGGGATATGCGAATGAAGTGGTCAGTATAGTCTGATGCTTGCTGCAGAGTTCTGCAAAGACATTCTTGCTGTAAATTCCAATGCACGTAGTGTGATAATATCTAATTATTACTGCACCACTCCAGTGGCCTGCTGGTTAGAGCGTCAGCCTCGGATGCGGGGGGTCGCGCGTTCAAACCCCGGCCGAATCATACCAAAGACTTATAAAAACAGTACTAACAGCTACATCGCATGGCTCTCAGCATTAAGAGGTTAGTGTCAGGACTGGTTGGCCTGGTGTCAGGATAATGTGACTGGGTCGGACATCATGCTACATGTCTGCGGCAGAATGTCCCAGTGCTAGTCATCACTATAAGTCTGCCACATTGCAGACATCGTACCGATATGGCTGAAAAATTGTTAAAGCTACGTTAAAAGTCCAAAACAAAAGCACACTCTAATTATTACTTCAATTTCAAAAGTTGCCAACATTTAGCTTCACAGATGTATCCTTGGGGCAAAATAATCTTCTAAACAGAGTTTATAATCAAGGAATGAGTAGACACAAGTGAAGCATTAGACCAACTTTGTTCAAAACATCCCACGTGAGAAATGTCAAATCGATTTTCTTTCAGTACTTGACGTTTAATTCGTGGCTGTACATAAATTTAACAAATTCATATTTTTGTTATTCTAAAGTATAAAAATGAAAAAGGCCAAATATGGGATAGACAAATTAAGGATAGATGTGTGATTTTAAAATAATATTTTAAATTGAAGAATTGTTTTTAGAGCTGCAATACAAACCGTACTGAATGGTTCGAACGTCATGTGCAATTCGTTCATTTAAAGGCGTGGGCATATGAGTAAATCCATAAGTTATAATATTTTGGACGAAATTAATTACTTACTTATATCTGAATTGTGCACATGACATAGTAATAATTATTATCCAGGTCATTGACAATTATGAATGTACTAAATATCAATGGAAATCGAGAATCAAACGCAATTGCGAAACATGGTGGAGAGGTCTACATTTAGTAATGATGTAAGAAAATAAATAGAAGAAAATCTTGGTCAAAATCAAACAGCAGCCATATTAAAACGCGGTGTCATAAGAGTTTACTTTACAGGAGGGACAGGCTGTCGTCCGAACTTGATAATGTATAAAACTAACTGCTATGTCGTCTAAAATTTCAAAAGTCATTCATAGGTGTTTAGAGAAATTATTTTGCACATTGGTTTGTTTCATACAAACCAAGTAAAACAAAACACAAAATGCCAGATTCGTTTGCTTGGAAAATGTTTTGCCTGTTCAAGACACTCAGAACACTTTTTTGTTTATTGATTTATTTATGTATTTATACCCTTTTATTTACTTAGCTCGAGCGTCGACCGCATGTCCTTCTTTAACGTGCCCGGGGTGTCCCTACGGTCAGCGTCAAAGTTACAGGTGAGTATAATGACTCAGATAATCCTCTAAGTTAAACTTGGAAGACTTTGCAAAGCAAACTAATAAGCACTCCAACATGCGACAGGCCTTAAGACTTAAATATTTTACGAGACAATAGCGTTTTATATTCGGGTATTTAGCTCTGCTTATTCGACATGATGCCGACAAACGCACAAGGTTATTCAACAGAGCACATTGACAAAAGGTATCTTGTCCTAAAGAACAGAATAGCCTTTTAAGCTGAATATGTGCTAATAACAAACTCCTTACATGGAAGGAAATCTAAGTCACCATAGTTGTCTGTCCTGAGACATCTTTTGCGTAACGTAAATGTATTTCTAATGCAATTCGAATTCAAACAAGTCTAGATTCTTTATTTCTTTCTGAATCTATATGACATAAGAACGAGCGTTTAAACAGAATAGGTTCCATAATTACTCTCCGACTTTTTCGCTCTGTATGTATCTCAAGAAAAGACCTAGAAAAATAGGTGATGCAATCCAATGATGGTTGGCTAAATTATTGATTACAACTGAAAATAGGATTTCGATATTGGTGTATATTAATCTATAACTTTTCGAATAATACCCAGTGAATCATTATCAATCTACCCGCTTCAACATTCTTCGTTTTCCATTAACATTAAACCCAGCTGCAACACTTCATCAACCCATGACTGGCGTGCTGTTGTGAAATCTATAACATCCCTCGCCGATTGAGAAACCACTAAATAAATTGGGCTTGTCTGAATTCCATCTATCCGTCCTTACCCACCACAAATTCCGCTGATACGATGTGTGAGCATTTTCATGAAATGTATGTATGATAAAAGCCTGGTTGTTTTCATTTATAAGCAGTTTCTATAGTCTGCATAGTCTTGATCTCCAGATCCCTATTGTCGAGTAATATCAGATGTGCATGGTGCATTATTAGAATGTTATATGATTGCGTTCACCTTTTTATAACAAATACCATGGTTATTTTCCACTTATTAAAAAAAGGAGCAGGGTAAGCGAATGCGAGACTTATGGACAAATATGGTCAGCAAATCTTATATGCGATTCGATCGGCATACTTATCAATAGTTTCTTGATATCTTCAATATTCGTTAAAGCTGTGATTGTGTCTTTTTTTATCTCAGATCGAATAATTTAAAGCACGGACTTATTCACTTTCTTTATTACAATCATGCATGAAGTTGGTAAAATAAATGTAAAGATCGACTACTTGCAACGTGCAGAAAACAATTAAAACAAACGTATCTCTAATACTTTACATCAAGTTTACATTAACTATCCACGCAGACAATATTTATTTCATCATAGGCAATAAGAACTTGTACGAAGAGTCTATAAAAATGAAATAACTTCGGTCGGTAACAACTATGGTTGTGACTCGAAAACATAAAATACCATCATAAGAATTATTTTCTAAGGAAACAGGAGACAGAAACAAGAAAAACTAACACAAACAAAATCGAAACTACAACGAAAAAGAACTAAATGTTATGTTGCCTATAGTGTTATTTGCCCGACAAATTAAATGGTCATCTTCTACCAATAGTAAAGTGCCTACTGGAATTATCTTTTTAATGAATTATAGACTTACGAATTATAAATAATTATTTGTTTAAATTATGTAACCATATATGGAATGTTCCACCTACGTAAGAAAAATTTTTTTAAAAAGACATGATGATATTGGGTCCACGTGTATGCATCCCAATTATCTAACTGATAATAAATAATTGTAAACATTTACCTGCTGTTATGAGGAATCACTTTGCTGATTCAAATAATCATTTATTTAATAATTGTTTATTACATCAACCATGTTTTATTAATGGCTCAGGGCTGGAAATAACATTGCCACATATTATTTCCAATATTATGTTACAGGACAAAGACACAGTTTCCTTGAAAAGTAGATACGTCCACAGAGACTTTGAAATCTATGCTACTAGATATAGAGGATCTCAAATCGGTGATAATTTAATATTGAATTTATGAAACCAGTTGAAAAATCCTAAAGCAACAACAACCGACTCAGAAATTGTACGTTCCATTTGTGCGCGTTAAAAGTAGTCCTTAGCAATTGTAGAATATTTTGTGCAGCTCTATAACCAGTAACACTTAATAATAATAATAATAATAATAATAATA
>JAECUM010046605.1:0-40106 GCA_016617855.1 Megalonaias nervosa | reverse complement strand
AAAATATAGGAATCATTTATAGTGTGCGTTTCAGTTGAAACTTCACAATGTCTATTTAAATGCGTTCAGGATTTATACTCCCCTCTTCTAAAGTATAACCATAGTCTGCATAGTTCAAAAGAAGGTTGTTGTTGTTTTAAGTTTAACGCCATTTGTCAGCACATGTTAGGATGTACATGGCGGCCAGTATATCTGGTGGTGGAAAATCCGGAAAATTCCCAGGAAGAACTACCGACCCACGGGAAGCTACTGGCAAGCTTTCTCACTTACCCACTCTGGCCGAGTCTGAGACTTGAACCGACGTTCTCAAGAAGGTAGTGACATCACAGAGACCATTAGGCATGTTCAAGGATATCTGAAACTTTTTTAGTTCATACAGATCATGACACCACAACTGAAATACTTTACTTGGCTTCCTCGTCCTAAGTAGACAAATCCTGTTGTGGCTAAAGATTTCGTCGTAGTGACAACCTAATCTTCAGCCATTTCATTTTATCCAACAACCACACTATACGTTGAACACGCTGTTGGATCTCTGTTTTAAACAAGTCTCTGTTTTTCTTGTTTTCATTACTAATAAAAGGAGATATCTTCAGCTTTCACTATTCACCCTTAAGAAAATTTTTAAATTTTGGCCAGTAAATAGAGACATGATACGTTGGCATATTTGATAAGAACGTTGAATGGAAAAAGCTACAGTTCCAGAGCACAAAACAAACAAATACCAAATTTTCTCACTACATTACTTCGACAAAGAATACACTATGTGACACATATTTTGTTCCTGGGTAGTAAGTGTTATTTCGTAATTGCTTATGCCTAAAATGTATAGAAAATGGCTAATATTCCCAACAAACTTTGCTTTTGTGACCAGAACAGTGATATTTTGAAATTTACCTTTTTCCAATGAGAAAACGGGCGAATTTGTGTCATTTCGTTCACATAAAGTCAGAAAAAAAACAACATATAAATCAAAGTTAACATGTATTTATACTAAAGTAATACAAAAAGACCACAAAAGATTTAGAAATGAGTAGTTTTTCGAGATTTACGATTATACTGTAAATCCCTTTCACGAATCAGCCCCCAAATGTAGTCTCCCATCATGTTCACATTATACTGTCCGTGGTAGCGGCGTTCAAAGTCAAGTATATCCTGGTGGAAGCGCTCGCCTTGCTCTTCAGAGTACGCCACCATGTTCTCCTTGAATTTATCAAGATGAGCATCAAGGATATAGACTTTCAGGGACATCCTGCAGCCCATTGTGCCGTAGTTCTTCACCAGAGTCTCAACCAGCTCCACATAGTTTTCGGCCTTGTGATTGCCCAGGAAGCCCCGAACCACTGCGACAATCCGTTCCAAGCCGCTTTCTCCTTACTAGTGAGCTTCTTGGGGAATTCATTGCACTCCATGATCTTCTTTATCTGTGGTCCGACGAAGACACCGGCTTTGACCTATGCCTCAGACAGCTTAGGGAAGAAGTTCTGAAGGTACTTGAAGGCTGCCGACTCCTTATCTAGAGCTCTGACAAATTTTTTCATAAGGCCCAATTTGATGTGCAATGGTGGCATCAGCACCTTCAGGGGGGTCCACCAGTGGTTCCCACTTGTCGTTGTTCCTCCCCACAGAGAACTACTCGGCCCGCTGTGGTCAGTCCCGCCTGTGATAGTGCGCCTTGGTGTCCCTGCTGTCCCAAAGGCAAAGACAGCAGGGAAACTTGGTAAAAAGGCCCTGGAGACCCATCAAAAATGCTACCATTTTGAAGTCTCCGATGACCTCCCAGCCGTACTCATCATACTTCAAGGTATCCAGCAAGGTCTTGATGCTGTTGTAATCCTCTTTGAGGTGCACCGAGTGAGCCAGGGGAAGAGACGAGTACTTGTTCCCATTATGGAGCAGCACGGCTTTGAGGCTCCTGGATGGGCTGTCAATGAAGAGGCACCATAAATTCTGGTTACAGGCGATTCCGATTGCCACGAACAGACTGGTCACATTGTGGCTGAAGCAGAGCCCATCTTGACGGGTGAAGAAGCTGGAAAAAGCTTGGTGACGTTTCCTCTGATCTGCGACTTGCACACTTTCATCCAACAATTTCCACTGCTTGAGCCTAGACGTCAAAAGCTCGGCATTGGACTTGGAGAGACCAAGATCTCTGATCAAGTCGTTGAGGTCTTTTTGGTTGGGATAGTATGGGTTTCTCTCCTCAGCTCCACCTCTGAAATTTTTTCTGGAACTACAATGTCTTCTTCGCTCTCTGACTTGCTGCTCTCTTCTAAAGACGGCTGCTCTCCGGAGGAGTGGGTACGGGGAGCTCAGGGCAGTGTGGCACCGGGGCGATGGATGAAGAAAGGTCCGGATACATGATAGCAGGTGCTTTCTTGCCAGTCCGACGTTTGGAAAGGTCCACCATGCAGAAGTAGCAGTTGCTTGAGTGGTCAGTGGGTTCCCACCAAATTCTTGGGATAGCGAACTTCATGGCTCTCTTTTCCCCTCTGTACCATCTTACAAAAATGCATTTATTTCACCCATGACTAATGTGTAAGAGATTCTCGAAAACATTTTTCATATATGATATATTTTTTCAATAACAATGGAAACTGTAAAACATTTTAAAATTAAAAACTTTTACAATTTTAAAAATTTTAGCAGATTTTATAACATAAAATTCATAGCAACAATTGTCCATCTTACCTTCCAGAGTTTATTTGCAGTGCTCGCAGGTGAAATGAGGTGCCCAGGGTTTGTCTTGATCCCCGACAGGCATGCCGAAATATGCCTTGTAGGCCTCACACATCTTAGCAGATGCTTCCACAGAGCACTTTTTCGCTCTTGTCTTGATAAATTGCCCGCAGACATAGCAAAATGCGTCTGCCGGATGCTTGCAGCCTCTTGATGCCATCTCAGAAAAATGCAGATGTGTATCCACTTAGGCAGCTGGAACTTAACTGAACTGGTTGGCGTAAGGCCCCTGTATTTATACTACTATTAATATTACTGGAAAGTTCTAGAAGTTACTCCAAGGTTTCTCAGCACTGAATTTACCTGGAATATTCTGGAAAATAGGTAAATTTCAAAATATCACTGTCCTGGTCACAAATGTAAAGTTTGTGGGGAATAATAGCCATTTTCTATACTTTTGAGGCATAAGCAATTAGGAAATAACACTTACTACCCAGGAATAAAAAAAAATTGTTACACGGTGATATCAATCATGCTGTATTATAGTTATTTTGCACATTAAGCTAAGGCTGTAGTTCATCTTTTGGCATTTAAACTGTTGTTATTGTCATATCAATGAACATTCTGAGAAAACATAGCAAATAAATAATAAATTTAGGAACTTTTCTCTTGTTCTGTGTCACAGAAAACTTTTCAGAGCGGTAATTTTTGCCACAAGTATTTTTCAAAAATATACCTGGCAGCTCCATACTCGACATTTTCTCAAATAATATAGATTGATGTATATTTTGTGACAATAAAACACCAGAGTATGACGTAGTACTCTTGTACTGGAGGAAAAAACATTCTACGTCTGTAATACGTTTAATTTTCCATAGTCATGTAAAAAGTCTGCATATTATATATCAACAAACGATGCTGGAACGAACGCGAATTCTTTTCCGTCGAGAAACGAAAGATCTCGGCATAAATTATGTCGAATCCTCATCAGTGTTCTATTATCCTCCCTTGCATCAGCAGCTGAAGTTTGTCGTTCTCAAGTTTACAGGATGGAAGGGACCTAGTAATCTTAAAATGCAAGATAAGGAAAGTTTCGATATTTCAAGACCCTCTACCTCTTCGTGTCTAATTTAATAGAAAGCAAGTTGCATTGCCACTACAAAAGTGAATAGACTGTTAAGTTAGAGCAGCATAATTTTATTTATAATACAGTGAAACTCCTCAAAACCGAAAACCCATGTGAGCAAAATAAAAGAATCGATTTTGAGAGGTTTCCGGTTTACTGACGTTTTCGGAACTGCGAAAAATGGATTTTTCCAAGCGCTTATGTGACGAGAGAGAGAGAGAGAGAGAGAGAGAGAGAGAGAGAGAGCAATTTTGTTGAGAGAACATCAGTGTCTGTGCTCCTCATTGCATAGTCAACAGCTTTGCATTGCCAATATCATTGCAAATACATTTTTCCCACCAGCCGTTGAGTACAATGACTGAGACACAAGTATTATTTTCCATTTTGTAACTGTCAAGATATTTGACAAAATAGTTATTTAGATTATATATGGTATGAAATAAAAATCTTCAAAAGACAATCACAAGGTCACGAAACAAATGTTTTGATCAAGATGTACTCCATAACTGGAAATGTTGATGATCAAAGGTTTATCACATGATAAAGTAAGCAATAACAGCTGTTCATGATCGAAGGTTTATCACATGGTAAAGTAAGCAATAACAGCAACAAGAAGGGACATATATGCGTGAAATCAAAACTTCACAATATGTACAAATATGCAAGACAGAATATTTTATACGTCACGCAGACCTTGATAATCTTTGACTAATTTTAAACGACCTATTAGTGTGGATTTGTAACTTTTTAAAACACTAATGAATGTCACTTTTTTCGAAATAAATTTGTCAGTGCATCTACAGAGAGAAATTTAGATTATAGTTGCGAACCCAACTATTCATGCATCTTTTGTGACGCTATATTACCTAATAAAGGCATTATAATGTGATATTTAAATTGTTTATTTACATCCCAGACCAATGACATAAATGATAATTCTCTGGAAATTGAGCACAAGAGTGATATTGGATTTAAGCGCTTTTTACCATCCATTTCAATTATATTCTTGCTCTGTAAGAAGGTGCTAAAGTCTCATATCGCCTTTACAAGCTGATTTCTTTTTTAGATATACCCTTAGCTGATAAGATAAGAAATTTCACCATATATCCCCTTTTATTTTTATCTATTCATGACAAAGTATTATAAATTAGTAAATTATATTTTTCCCCAATAAAAGAAGAATAACAGATTACAAATACGACACTAACTCAACTTTTCCCCCAAAAATGCAGATAGCACCTTTTACCGTTCAACCCTCGAAATGGAGTGAGCAACACACGGTTATCTTCTATCCAGTACCCATTAACATACTATCCAAAACCTCAAACTATTTGACCCAACGCGCCGTTTAGAGTGACATACGCACAGTTCTCTACTATCCACCATCCAGTTATATACTAACCAGCACCCCACATGTACTATCCAACATATCGCCTGGAGTGACAAACACATTTATCTACTCTCTACCACCCAATTATGTCATATCTAGCGCTCCTCATTTACTATCCGAGACGCAGATTGTAGTGATCAATACCCAGTTATCTATTATCCAATATGCAGTGATTTACTATCCAACGCCCCAAATTTACTATCACCCACATGCTGTTTGGAGTGACCAAAAGTCAGCTATCTACCGTCTGTCACCCAGTTATGTAATATCCAACACTCTACATTTGCAATCCGACATGCCGTTTGCAGTGTCCAACACCCACCTGTCTAATATCCAGCATCTAGTTATGTACTATGCAACACAACATATTTACCATCCAACACCCACATTGTAGTGATCAATTTAACTCTTCCAAACAGCCAACACGTCAACCAATTTTTACTTCGTTTATTTCTAAAATTTCGCATGCCATCTTTTTATGTGTAACATTGTAGTTAATGTAAGGACGAAAACTGATCATGGTAGGTAGTATAGAAATGGTCGCTGTTCGACCAGTCAAACAATGTACTTTGTTTTACTTCATCACCAATCGTGTTCAATCACACGTTTGACAAATTCGGTTTGAATGCATCATTGCGATCATCAATCAGCTTGTTGGGATGGCGAAGATCTATTTGCCTGCCAACTTTAACGATCTGATCTTGGCAATCACTGTGAGAACGGAAGATGTAGCCATAACCATCGAGTTGTGTTTGGAATTTCTGAGATTACATAAACGTCACAAGAAATTTTATACACGTTTAATTATTTTTCATGGCACAAACAAAATCTACATCTCAACTAACAGTTCATTTTGCGGCAAATGCACATTTAAACGAGAGTCCTTAAAAGGGACTGATACTCTACTATCTGAAAAGAATTTCCAAGAATTCAAGACCATTTCATCATATTAACTGCGGAGTGAAGAAACCATCTTTGATATCCTCTAGCGATGACAAGATTTTCAGATTAGCTACTGTGATGGACATATTTGTCGTCAGTTTGTCAATTTCATTTAGGGCCCACAAGGTATTATAGAAAGCCTTTTGCTGGAAACCCTATATTTATATAACTTTCCAAACTGGAGGAATAGCTATAATTGGATTTCAAAGATGGATGCCATAGTGGCCAGATTTGATATCAGATTGGCACGATTTTGTTTAGTACCAACTAGATATCATAAGAATTCTTGTGGTGAAAGCACAATCTCGATGTAGCCGGCCATGTAGGATATGTAGTGAGAACACATTTTTTAAGGATGGCCATTGTGGCAGTCATAGTAGAAGTCAGATTAGCATCATTTTTTGTTTAGACCGTCTAGAATCCAAGCTGATATGACCATTCATTCAGAAGATATGCTGACAACAAGATTTTGAACATGGCAGCTGTGGCATAAAATTATAGGTTACTGCATTTGTATGGGAAAATATGAACGAGTTTTTCGGATGGAAATACTGCACGACGTCGGGAGTGCAGTATATCTATCCGACAAAACGAGTTCATATTTTCCCATACAAATGCAGTGACCTTTTTATTATATGCTCATTTTCTTATACTACCTAAGGCTTAATTATACAAACAAAAATACACTACAAGAAACAAAGTAACTGAATGTATGCCGTATTCCAAACTAAATACACAAGCTTAGATTCATCATTACACAACAACATTATTAATACGCACGTAACTCCGCCCAGATAAATTTGAACTTGGTCGCGCGCTAGGCATAAGTTTCGAAAGAAATGTCGTTTTGGTCTACTTAAAATTGAAATTTGGAGTCATACTGTGAATGAATACGCATTGGAACAACTTTTCCATTTGATCTGAAATGAATAGATTTTGGTATTTTTGTCGATTCTACGAAATTTCGTGATTATGGACTAGATTTATCTGTGACAATTCTACATGAAGTACATCGGATTTCAGCAGCGAGGAGCAGCGTGTTGACATCTGTAAGTGTGTTTCTGTTTTGTCATTGAATGTTTGAAATCATAATGTGGGGAAAATATGAAGTCTTTCAATTGCAATTATGAAAAAGACGCTATGGAATGTAATGTTTATTTCATTTCATTTATTCATTACATTTATTATGTAATGTTTATTTCATTTTGAGTGCAGTAAGGAGGATGCACTTGGAATGTAGTCGAAATTACATTACAATTTCGAAATGTGTAATTAAGCTTGAGAACCCATGACATGGCTCATGTAATTAGGATTTGCAGAACTAAGAAAGTACATTTTGAGGAAATTCAGGATGTAAAACTGTAAGTATATTTTTTGCTATTCTTATTACCAGCTAAAGAAGACAGTTTATGCCTTGTCATTTCTACGTTATTTGTAGGGACCCTGTCTGGCGTCTATTGCTAGCCTAAATCCGAAACATTGTATCAAAAAAGTTAACGCGGAATGTGGCAAAGCAGCTGGTATGTGGCAGACCACGAAACATCTGCTTTAGTTCATTCGGAAACAAATTTAATCAACCAAAACGTAAAGGGTCTACTACATGAGTGTGCATGATTTGTTTACAAAGTAGTTCCTAATACACTATTGGGCACACGTGTCGTGTACGTGAGTTCAATATAAAGTGCACGTGAGTGCAATATCGTAAAATATTGCACGATTCTGACAATGTAAAGTTAACGGAGAAAAAAAATGAGCATATAATAAATTCTGTGTCTGAATGGCATAGTTGTGACCAACCAGACATCAGAAGAAGCTGTTTAGTAAAACCACCATGATGAGAAGATCATCCATTCAAGATGATCACTGTAGTGACCATATTTGACATCAGAGTGACACCTTTTTCATTCTGGAATAACTATACATCATAAGAAGTCTTTTGGTAAAACCAAATGGCAGTGTTATTATTCATTCAAGTGGGTTAGTAATATTAAGATTTTGAAGAGGTTCACTGTGGAGGCTATATTGGGCATCAGATCGGCACCATTTTTATTTAGGATCAACTAGACATCATAAGAAGTATTTTAAAGAAAACTATAAACTCTATACGACCATCCATTCAGGAGAAGTAGCGATAAAACAATATTTTCAAAATGGCCGCTATGGCAGCCATATTGAAATAAGTTTGGCACCATTTACAATTAGAACCAAAGATACAAGATAAGAATTCTTCTGGTTAAAACCCCAGGTCAATATGAGTTCAGAAGGAATAGCGAAAACAAGATTTTCAAATGGCCGATTTGGCGGCCATACTGACATCATTTTTCATTTAGAACCATCTAGACGTCATAAGAAAGTCTTTCAGTAAAAGCCGCATATTGATATGACCATCCATTCAGGAGAAGTAGCGAAAAAAGAATTTTAAGATGGCCTCTGTGGTAACAGTATTGGATGTCCGAGCCGCTTCCGTTTCATGTCAATCCTCTAAGCAGTTTAGGAGGAGAAGCGATAACAAACTTGTACAACGGACAGAGAGACGACGGACAACAAACCATCCCATAAAATCTTCTGGTCCATGGGTCTGAATGTGTGTGTGCTCGTGTGTATGCAAAGTTTCATGGCAATCCTCTAACTAGTTTAGGAGGTATAGCGATAACAAACTTGTGCAGCAGATGGTTCGACGACGGACAACAATCCATCGCATGAGCTCGTCTGGTCTCTGACCAATAGCGTTAAAAATACAGTTTATGGGTTTTTTCTTACATAGTACAACAATTTAAAAACCCAAAAGGTACCCCACAAAGTTCGTTTTCTTTCGTTCTTCAGTCACACACACACACACACACACACACACACACACACACACACACACACACACACACACACACACACACACACACACACACACACACACACACACACACACACAGACACACACGACGTCTTTGGTCTAATCAGTCACCTCTTGTTTCGAAATGTTAATTCCGAGACTTCTTCAACTGCGTACATCATTCTAGTCATAAATCCTATCCAGTTTTGTCCAAGATTATGGATGAAGTACTAAACTAGATCGACGCAGGATATTTTAAACTGTTGTGAGTGATGGATAGGCTGAAACAATATTGATCTTTAGCTTGGTACTGTTGTTTCCATTCCTTTAAGACCGACTCCCTTAAATCCGTATTGAAGACAACTGCTTTCTCTATTTCGACTTGAATTCTTTAAACTTGACAGTGTAAGTGTAAGCAGTCATTCTAACCTTTCTGGAAGTTACATTGTGAGTGTTTTGAATGTGAAAATAATCTTCGCGACTGTTGAACGATTTTCATTCTTGGACTAAATTTTCTCTGACGGTCTTGTGGAAGAAGATGTAGATTGTGTTAGATATCGGTCTATCGTGTCCTTTTCAAAGTCACTCAGATGAATTTCTGCTAATGCTTCTTTGATAGCATGAGACGACACAGAACCTCATCGTTGATTGAAGTATAATTTGACTGGGTCAAATGTCTCTTTTTGAACTATAGAAACCCCATCTAACGAAAAACGAAAACACACCTTGTTTTTGATATGTAAATATTTGTGCTGTGCATGATTTAAGTCAAATTCTTCTTTTTCGATTGTGAATTTGTTGCATCTAGAAAAGAAAAATATGAACTTTTATTTAATCTTTCCCTCTTTTTGCGTTTTCTTTCTTTTATAATAGAAACATTTCACATTTTAACAAACAAATAACTTTTTGCTTGATTGATAACGGATTAAAAACACAGTAAATTGGTTGAGCTGTACAACAATAATTATTTCTATACTACTTACAATGATCAGTTCTCGCCAATACATTTAACACAGTTCTACATATGAAAGTATAGAATGCGCAAACTGAGTATAAAACAAAGTAAATTGGTTGATGATTTAGCTATCTGAAAAGATTTAAAATGGTTACTACAAACTGCATGTTGGATAGAATATATAGGGTATTGGATAATGCATAACTTGGTGGTGGATAGTAGATAACTTAGCACTTGTCATATCATACAGCATGTTGGATGATTTGGTGTGGGATATTGAATAGTAGATAAATGAGTATTGACCACACAAACTGAGAGATGGATAGTAAATGTGGGATATTGGGTATTGGTCACTACAAACGTCTTGTTGGATGTCATTTGTGGGGTACTCAATATTACATAACTGGTTGGTGGAAAGTAGATAACTGAGCGCTGGCCACTATATAGACATATAGAAAATTACTTTTTAACAAGTACCAACACTCCATGTACGATATATAAATTCCTTTCTCTCCATCTTGTTTAATATCCATAGAAACCTATGTTACTCTAGTCTTGCCGTTTTCAGTCTTGAAAAGAAATTGTATTTTCTGTCTCTTTGTCAGTCTTTGGCTTTGCACAAAAAATTTATCCAAAGTAACATCATAATCCTAAAATTGAAAATGAAAATTTGAAACACATAAGAAATTAAATTGAAAATAAATAATTTCAAAATGAAATATAAAATGAAAATCTAAATGAATGTAAAAATGAAAATCGAGAAAATAAAATTGAAAATGAAAATTGTAACTGAAAATTTAAAGGAATTACATTTTAAAAACTAATATTTCGAAAATGAAAATTTAAAACTAAAATGAAAATTAAAAAAGTGAAATGTAGAAACCAAAAAAATACTAAAGATAAAAATTCGAACGTAAAATTAAAAGTTAAAATCTTTAAAAATCCACAGTTTAAACTAAGCATTAAATAATATTGAAAACGAAATTTAAAATAACTTACTTTCCAAATTAATATTTAAAAATTAAAAACCCAAATTGAAAACAATTTGAAAATGAAAATTAAATTGAAAAGTAAAACAAAATAAAATCTATGAAAACCAAATTTGAAAAACAAAATTGATAAGAAAAATTGAACAAAAAATGAAGCTAAATCTGAATGTTAGAAAGTGAAAAATAAATAAAAAATGAAAAACCAAATTTCAAACCTGAAAAACTAAAATTCAAAAATTGAAGAAAACCAGATTTTAAAATCAAAACTTGAAGATAAAAACATTTAAAAATTAAGATATGAAAAACTTAAACTAAATATCAAAAAGTATAGTGTAAGATTTCATCCCCCTTCTTTTACATCCTACCCTTGTGTAGGCGTGTTGGATAGTAAGTGTGGGGTGTTGGATGATAGATAATTGAGTGTTGGTCACTTCAATAATGTGTAGATTATATGGATTTTGGATAGTAGATTACTGGGTATTGGTCACTCAAAACGGTGTGCTGGATAGATGGTGTGAGATGTTGGATAGTATATATCACTATGTATTGGTCAGTAGGTAGTGGTGTTTGTAAGTATATCTGTGTTAATTTCCCTTTATGCCCCATGGTGACTCCCAGTGCTAAATTTCCAAAAGCTCAACAGCGATCACAACACTAATGACTAATTGTTATAGTAATCGAATTGACTCCATACATACCCCTCAGAGTACTTAGAAAATACTTTTTCTGTTCGGTCACGCATAAGATAAATAATGTGAGGAAGATTCACATTTTAATCCCGAGAAATGCATCTTCTTGTCTCGATTTCAACCTCAACACAGATCCTGTTTGTGTTGGGTACCGACACCAACATAAATTATGTCAACCTGAGCGAGAATAGTTGACATTCGACTATGTTTCATAATCAGGACTATGCGTCAAAATCGATTCCAAATTTCACGAAAGCAACTGTTCACAACATCAAAGAGAAAAAATCTGAGCCTGGAGAATAGAGGACAATAGCACACAAACAGCACACAATTTAGTGAACGAAAATGACTTTTAATGTTGTAGTAGCTCACCATTGAATAAAGAAACTGATCTGAACTGTTCCATTAACATCAGGCGTTCACAGAGAAAGATGAATTACACATAGAAAAGAAATGTGATCTACCCTACCAAATGTGAAACGAAGACGAAAGTGATGCGTCGCCCTGCAACATGAACTATGCAACACAACCTTGCCGCTCTGGAATAGAATTGTGTAACCCTTGGTATCTAAATGACATAGATGGATTACTTTGAAATTTTCAAATGGCCAGGCATTGGTAAACTGCGAACATGTTATAAAGCTTGCCATGCCACGACTTCTGTCAATAGGCAAATTCTATGACAAAAGAGGAAGACATAAAAGAAATTTAAAGCAAGACAAGCGAAATCTGAAATTCAAAAAAGAAAGATAGCAAAAGAAGAAAAATTGACTTTTATGACAGGTTGAAATTATGTTGTGATTCCTGTTCAAGAATATACCAAAAAAGAGGGGGTTTTTTGCCACAGAAAAGCGGTGTAGATCAATGGCAAAATGGCATTGTACTAATAGATTAATGGAAATCTAGTCTTACTACACAACGTTGTCGGTCTTGTAAATATGTTCATGTTCAACATTTTATTTCTGTTATGTATGAAAAGGAAGAGACCATCCCAAATTTCTTTCTTCAACGGTTCGCTGACCTTTAAGTTAGAGGAGCTTATTTTAAAAAAACAAAACAACAACGTTGCTTTAGAAGAAGAAAATAATGTTGACTGTATTTTTAAAAATTCTGTAACGTTTTGTTCTCTCTATCTATCTGTCGGTTTGAAATTCAAATAATTCTATTAAAAGTTTTATGTGTCATGAAATGAACTGATTTTGAATAAGGTCAGTTACTGCAATAAAGTCTAGGGTGACTAGAGTCACTCTGCATTGTTACAGGCAAAGAAATATTATTTTTCTTAACAAAAACAGACACTCTGTAGGGTGCAATAGTGTTGTTTAAAAACAAACAAACAAACAACAAGAAAACAATCAAACATACAAACATACAGACTTACAGTAAATCTTTCTCTTCATGCCAAATTCTGACTTAACACAACGCCTTGGGTATATTTTTATTCATCGATCGCTAAACAAAATTTGTAACAAAAACGAAATGACCTTCTGTAAAGTCAGTCCAAGTTTGACAAAATTTTTAAGAAATTGCCTGGATGAAAAATTAACACTGTTTCACTTGAAACTGCATATTTTTGCAACAAAATTTGCTGCCAGTAAATTGGTTAAAGAGATAAACAATATTACAAAAATTCTAAAACTCTACTTGGGATTCATACAAGCCAAATTCTGAGGTCGCCTGGTATTGCAGCAAATTGAATTATAGTCTCAATAGTTCCTAGGTCAAACTTCCTTCATTGTACGTTAACCAACATCGCTCTCGCCAAAAAGCCACAACTTATGAGGACGACCAATGTAGCATTAGGTAAATAGTGGTTAGACAAAGCTAGGGTTGGAAAGTTTGCAACATTTCTCACGCCACCCCCCAAAGTACTGAAAAACCCAATCTAGCTGACGTGATAGTGTCTGTTTTTGCAAGCGTTCTACCTGTAAGACAGGCAGCAATGTTTAGCGAGAATCTTAAATCTTTGGCATAAACAAATATAAATTCTACATGGGCTTCATACAGGATGTATAAAGGATATAGGTTTGCGTTTGTAAAAAGTAAGTCAGTCCCTTGTTCTGAAGTGTCTGTATATTTATTTTTGTCTCCATTATGTTTATGTCTATACACCTTAGGTCACCTTAAACGTATATAAATAAACTAATCCCAATTTATAAAACTTCTTAAGATAATGAAAATTGATGATATATGTTTACCATGAAACTTTGTGCTGTAAACAAGATTTCATGTACATAATTACTATGTCTTTGTACTGTAGAAATGATGTATAAAACTAAGAGCACTTTGGTATACTTCATTTAAGAAACTAAATTATTGATATGTAAATATTACAGGATGGCACTTGAGGGCCAATTGGACATTAACATTAGGACGCCATTTTTGTGCGCTCATGTGTGTCTTTTTGGAATTTAACATTAAGCCTCCAGTTTGAGGATTTATAAGGACATGGCGAAATCCTATGTTAAAAATCCCTAAACGTTTAATATTATGGGGTCTGTCTGTACCCTATATATTGTGACATTGCGGGTCTGTTTGACCTCTAATGGAAATTTGTAGCATAGGATGGCATATGGGGTATCTATGGGAATTAACATTAGGCCGCCATTTTTCTGGGTTTATGGTGCCTGTGGAAATTTAACACTAAGCCGCCATGTTGAGGATTTATAGCGACAAGGGGAAATTCTACGTTAAAAATGTCCACTGATTTAACACTATGGTTCTGTCTAGAGTGAAATGTGATATTGTAATATGATAGGTCTGTTTTGCCTCTAATGGGAATTTCACATGGAAGTGACACTCTGGACCCAAACGGGAATTTGACATATGAATGACACCATGGAGCATAAAGTGAATTTAACATGGGAATGGCCCTATGGCCTCTAACGGTAATTTAACATAGGCTCTCTGGCTGCATGACAACGTAAAACGCAATGTTATAAAGGACGAATTGTTAAGCATACACTTTGGCAAGGATATATCACTCTGTATATGCTCTTCAGTGTTGTTTTAATTGATGAATTTAAGTATCGAAACTAAGCAAGGGTTTACTTTTCAAGTCTGGACAGACAGGAGCTGCAACGTGTTAATATCATTTTCATATCATGAACACGTGCACATAAGGCTGAATAAATGAATGCTTCATCTGTTTTGATACGTCTTCAAAACATTTCTTCTTCCAGATGTTTAGGAGTCATTGCTAAAACGTTATATTTTGCTTTCTAAATTTTCATAGAAGGTTTGATTCAAGTCTGCATTTTTCATCCCGTTTTTTGTTGTTGCACATTCGACTGACAAATAATGATCAAAAATCTGTAACATATATATATATATATGATACCTGTATAAGCGATTACAACTTATTTCATTATCCTTTATATCACCACAAGTGTAAATGAAAAAGGTTCACCACCTCCAACGATATGATTAAAATCGAGATCTCCAACTTAATGGAGATCGGACAGGCGCCAACTGTTTGGTTTCAGGCCTATCAGATAAAGACTGAATTTGGCGCTAGAGAGAGAGCTGTCGTTAGAACCGAGAAGTTCTCACATTCAGAAATATAACAGTAGCTATCTGACTGAATTAAAAGGTTACCAGAATATGATCTTGTATCTGAGTCAATCAGAACTACCTGAGCTACATTGGCATAACTTTACAGCCTAAGTATCTGAACACTTTGAACTTTTTGTGTTTATATTAAAATAAATCCGACCAAATAACTTTATTTTATACAGTTTTAGTTTTAAGTCACTTGCATGTAAATATTTCGTTCTCTTACAGTACATTCCATTTTCTTGCAAAGATCTATAAGTGGAGTGGTGGTGGTCAAAAAGCGTATGACTGAAGAAAAACGACATGCCTGTTCACCGAAAACGAAAGGAGTTGAACAAAAATTAACGAAGATTCACAGGAAATGAATTAAAATGAAACTAATGCACGAATTGCAAAAGCAAATGAGCATAAATTTTTAACCAAAATTAAGTGAAAAGGACTTAATTTTATTTTCAAAAATATTACTTAAAATAGGCACTTTAGTGTAACTTGACTGTGCTTGGATACTACTTACACTGTTATTAATAGGTATTGGGAAATATCAAAAATTAAGCACACTTTTAAGGTAGCTCGTTTATTATAAAGTTATTTTCTTTCTTAGCGGAAAGGTAATTTTCTAAGAGGGAAGGGGAGCAATTAAATAACAAATCATTTTGCATGCAAAATCAACCGCCTTATGGTCGTTTCTGTTCAATCACGGTAACATTCCCCGAAGTGTCTAACTTATATGTCCCAATAGATTTTTTTTCTTCATATTTTGCGGCAAATTTTCTAAATCTGTAATCTGACATAAAAATGGAGTAATAAAACTAGTTTTTAACGTTAGAAAATATGTTTTAACAATATCCTGCTTATTTTTTCAAAATTAAAATTAAAAAAAAAAAATATTAGCATTCTGTCACAGACACTTTTCGATTATTTTATAAAAAAGATATCGTCAAAATACAACAAACTTATCTGGACAGAGTTTTTATGATCAAAGATACTGATCCATAGCTTGATCACATAATTGCAAGAAGTAAAGAAGAAAAAAAGAAAGACAGACAGACAGATATACAGACTAAAAGAATATTATGAGAGGCGGTATAACAAATAATAAATTTCCTTATTTAAATCAGCTTGAAAATCAACTCTTACTAATTTGTGACTATTAAAAGTACTTTTTAATTATTAATATTCAAAGTTATTGTCCATACTCTTTTTAGTTCATTTTCATTCCTTTGTGCTCATTTACTTTCATTTTTGTTTCTTTTAATGTAGGCACGGGTCTTAAGTCTGTCAATTATAGTTACTGGTTACTGTTATCCGATTCGATGTTTGAAAACGATAATTATGACTTAATAAAACAAAGTAAGCAAGGTGTTTTACTTACAAGAAAATATTTATCATGACGTTTACTGAAACAGAGGTTGATAAACTGACTGGATATGTCACACATCGATCGTTCAACGTAATTGGCGCCTTCCAGCATAGATTTCGGAAAAAGAAGGCCATGTGATGCACAGCTTGTCCTTTCCTTACATGGCCTAGCAGAGGGCTTGGAATAAAACCAGCAGATCCTATTGGAATTCTTCAAGACTATCTGACACAGAGTATCCCATCAACGCTTCGCTAAGGAACAGCACCATTAACTGGATTGAAGACTTTCTTGCCAACCGTACACAAGTTGTTATAGACGATATCAGGTCAACTTCTACACAAGTCATATCATGTGTACCACCCCAAGGCACATGTTTGGATCCCATCCTATTCATGGTATGTATCAGTGACCTGCCAGAGTACACATCCTCTGCAACCAAACTCTTTGTAGACGATTACTTCTTGTACAGAACCATCCGTTCCACAGAGGACTGCATTACCATTCAGAAAGACCTTGATAATTTCAATGAGTGAGAGTCCAAATGGTAGATGGTTTCCTATCAAGATAAACCTGAGGTGTTAAAGATCACCAAGAAGCTCCGTTAAATTTTTGTCACATTCACCATTCAAGAACACACCATGAAGACCACATGCAGTGCAAAATCTCCTGAAGTCATCATATGTAGTGACCTGTCTTGCAGTAAGCACGTTGGCAGCACCACCAGAAAGGCCAACTCCATCAAGGTTTTCTGATGGCATAAAATAAGACTGAGCTCGTTACAGGCTAAAGAATAAGCCTTCAAAATCTTTCTTATACTCATGGAATATTACTCTACTACTTTGACCCACATACAGAACATGATATTAACAACATCGAAGTAGACTAGAGACGAATAGCCACATTTGTTAAACTTGACTACAAACCGACCAGAACTGTAACATCAATGCTCGAAGACCTGGGATGGAAGAATCTAAGAGAAAAGTTTAGAGTGATAATGCTATACCGGGTTACACACCTCCTAGTAGATATACTGTGCTGTTTTCATATACTGTGTACAGACAAAGTAAGCAACAAGTAACGTTCCACCCCCTGCCACGTTGTGAAGACAGCCCTCATGTACACAACTTTCCTGGGGTGGAGAATGTCGCCATGACATTGGCGACTGACATTTGTTGCGCAAGATTGAGGCTTGAATCGACACTGGGGCAGCTATCTTCAAAGGGATGAAGTAACTCGTAAAATCGGAAAAATGTTGTCTATTCACACCCAAGCCTCAGCCTAGCCGCTGGAGACAGAAATTGCCATGCGCGTGAGAAACTAAGCAGACTACAGTTCAAAGAGACCCCAGTATCAAATCAGGGCTGAGTTAGGGAAATATGGGTGGGGCATCTGTCCGAAGAAGACCCTTATTCTACAGGTCATTTTACGATCACTTCAGTACTCGCCATGATTTTGACCAACGCAGAGGTCTAGTAAGTTAGGGAGTGAATTATAATAGGCGTACTCCGAATGCACGTCATTCGTAAAAGGGAGAGCGGGAATTCAGACTTGAAAAGCTTCTTAAAGGTAAGAATTCTTCGCCCGAATTTGTTAAACATTACTACCTGAGAGTTGTACGTTTATATGTAGTATGTAGAAATTGATTACTAGAATTATGTTGGTATGTAGAAGTTACCTATATTAGAGTTAATCTCACCTACGTATTTGAGAGGTCCTGCTAAATACTGCTAAACCTGACAAAGCCACACAAAGCCTGACAAAGCTCGACAAAGTCTGACAAAGCCACACAATGCCTGACAAAGCCCGATAAAGCCTGACAAAGCCTGACAAAGACTCACAAAGCCATGCAAAGTCAAATTTCAAAAGTGTATTTATATTGTTAATTATATTGATGAATAAATTAACCAAACCGAAAGACTAGTTTTCAACATTATTATGCCAAAATAATTACCGAAAACTGGGAATAGTTAATGGGGATACCGTAGCCTCATGGAGACCTTAATGTTAAATTTGGTCGTTTGTACCGTAGCCTCAAGATTTATAGCCTCACGTAGACTTCTATGTTAAATTTAGAGGGTTGAACCGTAGCCTCAAGATTGATTATGGGATCAATAGGAATGGAACAGGTGGAATGACGTCACGGTACTGGTAATAATGTTGCAAGTGGCTGAGCTGAATAGGCGTGGCTACCTATGTAGAGACAAATACAGTAGAGACACAGACATATATAACACATATATAACATATAGGCAAGCAAGAATAAATCTTTTCGAGGCATATGAAAGTGGTCCTGAAAAGGGCCTTTGGGTTCTTCTTCTATTTTCTCCAGTTCTTCCACCAGTTCTTCACTTTCTCTACGATTCCTTTCTTCTTCTTGTCCTTCTCTGGCATCCAGTGAGGGTGTCCCATAGATCTAAATTTTTCTTGCACTTTCATCCAGTTCTTGTGCAGTCTTTCAAACTCTTCTTTTCTCTTTCTGTTTTCCTTCTCCTTTCTCTCTTTTGTCCAGGTGTCTTTGATTTTCTTTACCTCTTCTTCCATCACCTTTCTCATCATGTCTTCAGCTTTCCTTAATTTGTCTAACCCCCACTGGACAAAAGACCACTCGGTGAAATTGGCTATATTTTGCAAAATGCTCCGCACTTGGATGGCATTATCAAGGGCCTCCTTCAATGTCCCTACTCTCACATATTTAGGCTGGATGAAGCCTCTTAATTTCTCTACTTCCTCCTCTATCATACCTTGAACCAGATCCCTAGCTACTTTCAGGTTGGTGACTTGACTGGTTACAAAGTCTTTCGTAACTGGATATCTCCATTCTTTTTCAAGTCTTTCCACCACGTAGGCTGCATCAACCATCCAGTACCAACTGTCTTTCAATTCGTTAAACAAATTCATTTTTTCAAGGTGCTGACTAGTCAACGTTGGGTAGCCAGACTATCGACCGCTTCGCGTTATATACGTGAAGCACGGACGTGAAGGAAAACATCCGTTACACTCACATCACATATTATATACTATCCACACAAACGTACGCGAACGCATAAAACACACATTATCTACTATCCACACAAACAAACGCGAATGCATAAAACACACTTTATCTACTATCCACACAAACACGAATGCATAAAACACATTATCTACTATCCACACAAACGAAAGCGAACGCATATAACACACTATATTTACTATCCACACAGACGGGAAGAGAAGAAAAACACGCCACATCTACAATCCACACAAACAAACGCGAACGCATATAAAACACCATATTTACTATCCACACAGACGGGAAGAGAAGAAAAAAACCCACACTATACTATCAACACAGACGGGAAGAGAAGAAAAACACACCATATCTACTATCCACACAAACAAACGCGAACGCATATAACATACCATATTTACTATCCACACAGACGGACGCGAACGCAAAACACACACACACACCAGTAAACGAGTGAGTGTGTATAGTCACACTACATTCACACAAATTGACAACTGGAATAGTGTCTCTTTTCCAGAGATCTGGTTAGCCCTGAGAAGGGCTCTTTTTCTTTTTAAACTTCAGATACACCTGGCTAATGGTGGCACCTCCCCGATCTGGCCCTACAGACACAACGTCTGCTCCAGTCATGCTCCCAGTTCAATCTTTCTCTTGGGAGTGCAGATGGAGGTTGTGGGATAGTGAACACTTGTTGTTCCCTCTGTCTTCTTCTTCTATGCCACACCCGGGGATGAGGTCTCTGCGGCTCCCACTCTTGTCGCTGTCTCTCCAACTCCTCCAACGCCTTCTCCTCCCAGTTTTCTGTCTGGGGGACAGCGACTCCTGATATTGGTGGTACTGGTGGCAGAGGTTGTGGCAGTCTTTGTTGTGGAAGTGGTGGCTGTGGAGGCGTTGGTGTCCTCACCTCAGGCTTGACCTCACACAGAAGTCTTAGCATGAGGTGAGGCAAGATCCCTCTCTTCTTTTCCTTCTCCTCTTCTTTCTTCTTTTTTCCTCCTCTTCTTCCAGCCGGGCTGCTTCTGCAATGGCCTCCATGTAATGGCCAATACTTTGTCCTCTGAAAATTTGATGAGCAGGCAACGAGCTATTTTGTAGTACTTGATCGTGACAAGTTTTCTGGCTTTCTCCAAGACTTGACCAAACATGGCATTGGACCTGTCAGCAATTTCGTTCACCAAATGTAGACCACTAAAATAGAGCCTGGGGGAATTTGCAATCGATAAGAGCAGCGATTAGTTTTGGTGTCTTGTGTTTTCATAGAGTCACCTGCAGTGGTGCGTTCATCCAGGATTTGTTGCACTTGCGGGTCAATAACTTCCATTGTAAAAGTGTTTTGATTTTCAATGATGTTTTTGATTTGTGTAGGGTAAATCATTTCCACTAAAGCCACTTTCAAATGGGCTTCGTGATCCAATTGGATGGCCTGCGGTAATTTCGCCGTGAAACAGCATAAGGTATTGTGGGGAAACACCTCCATGGAACTGTCACTGGGTAACGTTAAGTAAAATTGGTTATTCATAATTCCAGAGTTTTAGTGTCCGAGGGGTCGCTGGAAGTCAGAGGAGTGTCTACAAGAGGATTGTTGTGATGGTTATGTTGACTGTTGGATGCAACTGCTGAGTAAAATGGTCCACAATTGTTTGTCTCCTTGCTGCAAACTCAAATTGGCAATGGCAGCACCGATGACACAATACACCACAAAGATTTGGCAGAAAAAGACGATTTGCGTTTAAGCACACGTTCTCCACACCACACCCACAAGGGTTGCTTTTGTAGATCTTGCAGAGAAGAACTGGGGAAGGAGTGGTCACTGCAGTAGCTGAGGCTGTGTTGAAGGGCATGATGGTCACTTCTTTTTATAGTCGATGATTTCCGAAGCGTCGATCCAAGAGTCAAAACTGGGAGGATATCCTTTCCAACGTACTTTGACTTCTTTGACACGTCGTTTTCCCACTTTTCAGCTTCTTCGATCGAGAATGTTTTCGATCTCGTACACGTCGTCTTCTTTTTTGGTCACACGTTGTAACTCGGGCAAGTAAAACGTTCCTTTTAACACTTCCCCGTTCATGTCTTCCAATGTATAGACGGGAGGATGACGGCCAGGCACTTGTTCAGTGACACGAAACAATTCGGTGGTCCAGTTGTGTAAGTAACCTTTGTCGAAAGTGCGTTTGGTTTTGCCAATGCGCACCCAATCTCTTGCTGCCAACATTCCACCTTTCTTGGGGACAGTCACCTTTGGGGACGTACCAAACAGGCGCTCGAAGACGGTCACTTCGTTGTCGGGAGTCACTTCTTGAGGGGCACGTCCGATGCTCCGATGGTAAGATTGGTTGTACGATTGGACTAGGTATGGCAAGACGTCGATGTACTTGAGAGTGTGTTTATGCGTAAAATATTTCCACATGCGTTCTTTCAAAGTGCGTTGAAAACGTTCCACGATGCTGGCTTTGGTTTCAGGATTCTCGGTGGTGAAAAAATGAATGTCACGTTTCTTCAATTCTTTTTGGAAAGCTTGGTTCAGAAATTCGGTGCCTTTGTCGGTTTGCCATCGAAGAGGGTGACGTCTGTTTTGTTTCATACCAGTTTGAGGGCTTGCACTAACTCACTGCTCGATTTGGAAGTCAATGGCACGACCCAGGCAAATTTGGAGAAGACGTCGATGACACAAAACAAATATTTGTAGCCACGATTGTAGGTGGCCAAATGAGAGACATCGGCTAAATCGGCTTCCCATTGATAATCGATACCCTCCACTCGGGTGCGACTTCTGGAAAATTTTCGTCGAATGGGTTTGTGTAAGGTATACGTGGCTTGTTCTTGTAACCATCGTTGCACTTGAGGTAAACGGACACTTTTCAGTCGAGTTTTGGCAGTACGATACTATTTCTGAACTCCTCCGTAATCTGCAGGATGGGATGGATCGTAGTAAATGCTGGCTAACACCTTCTCCATTTTTTTGATAAGTGATCCACTCTCCACTGATGCTACTCTGGATGGGGCAAGATGGTGGTTCAGAAACGGCTTTACGTGTTCGATGTGACACGGGAGTAGTAGTCTAGGGTAGTGGTGGTGGTGGTTGTGGTGGCGGTAATGGAATGGCTTTGGTCTTCTTTTCTTTTTCCACTTCTGGTTTCCCTTCTTTCTTTTTGATTTCTGTCGAAGGAGGAGTGGACATCATCTTTTTTAACCCAAGCTTTAAGTTCTTTTTTTGGAGTGTAGGGGAAGGGGTCAACAAGGACGCTACAATCTTACTAGGGATGGGAGCTACTGACCGTGTTTGAAAGACTTTTCGTGCATCTTCTTCCTCAGGTATCCGTGGGGCTACGTCTGTCTTGACCACTGGTGGTAGTGGTGGTGATGGACTTTTCATTAGGGTCTTAAAATCTTTCAAAGTGGGTTGAGCTGTTTCGTCTAAAGCTTTCTGGTGAAAGAGTTGCAGTCGTTGCAATAATTGTCCGTACCGTTGCGATTTTTCCGTTTCTGACAAATCGCTGCGATCCATCAACGATTGCAATTCGTGTTGTAACTGGGATATCTCGGTCAAATGAGGATTGGTAAATATGGAGTCCGTTGTTCTTGCCAACGATAGTATTCCATCCATCGTTTGTAAGGCACTAAAACCAGTTTTCGTCCTTCCATCAGATTTCAAGGGTCACGTCTGAGATCTTTTGATTCCAGAGGTCCCTTTTATCTTCCTGACCTCTTTTATCTTAGAGCTATGGCGGGTAAAATATTTCCCAACATACCCACCATAGGTCTCGCCATTACATTGGTAAGAAGTCCTAACAGGGTTAAAAATCCTCCGCGTTGCACCAACATCTTTTTCTTTTGACGAATGGGTATTTTCTTTTGGACCATTTGGCGAAGAACGTGTCGATGTTTGGCTAAGCATTTTTTCTGGTGTTTAGACAAAGGTATCGTTCCTTTCAAGACATTCAGATAACATTCGCTCACGGTATCGATGGCGTCTTTGAAGGTGGTTTGAATGAGTTTTTTTTTTGCATGGGTGGAGAAGCTTTGGACAGGACAGACAACATGTCCCAATGTTTGACTAAACGAGGAGGCACTCTTCTCTTTTTGTTTCCTTTGGCGGTAGAAGAAGGATGTCTTTTGGGGGGTGACATCTTTGTTGGTTGGTTCGTTGGTTCCGGGGCACACACCAAAAAATACACCAACGTCGATGACTTGTCACACGGCCTTTTATCCTTTTTTTGGACTATCGCTTTGTCGTAAAGGTGACAATTTGTTTCCCAAAATTGCCAAAGAATCCTCCTCCTTGGTGGCTTCTCCTTTTCTTTGGACGAGTGTATCTTTTCAGGGACAGACGTTGATGCTTGGCTAAGTTTGGTGCACAAAATACACTGAAGTCCATGACTCGACATGCGTCCTTTTATTATATTTTTTTGGAGCTTGTTCTCTATCTTTTTGGCGAAATTACCTACTAACGTACCCATTAATAAGAAAAATCCTCCCCTTTGGTGGCTTCTCCTTTTCTTTGGACGAGTGTGTCTTTTCAGGGACAGACGTTGATGTTTGGCTAAGCGTTTTTTCGGATGACGTGACTGTCCATTTCTTTTTCCTTTTCCATTTTGGACAGGAGAACGACGATGGTGACAGTGTGCACGTCTTTGAGGGGACATCTTTGGGCGTTTAGGAACACAAAAACACTGAACCTATCGTTTACGGCAGGTCTTTTTTATACTGGAATGCGTCGCCACTGATTGTCGGCTCGTCGTATCATTTTCACGACAGGCATCACACGTCGTAGAGGGATTGGCAACGGACTCAATCGGGACAGTTCTTGCTTGGACAAATCCAGTAAACTCTTTAACACACGCGATCTCTCTTGGACTTTGAATTTGGGGCAGGTATTTTCTGAGCAGCGGCCACTGCCGCTAAAGAGGAAGAGGGTGTCACCACTGGAGGAGAAGGTTTTGGAGACGCAGGTTTACAATGTTTCAACAAATTAGGAAAGACACGTGTGAAATCGGGTTTGGCAGGCATCACCAGCCACGGAGAAGTGGAAGAACCTGAGGCTACTGGAGACGCAGTCACCGTTACAGCAGGTCGTGGTTTGCGAATGTAAGGTTGCGTCCTGGCGGCAGTACCTCTTGCGGGTAAAAGCTGTTCTCTGTGGGCTTTTCTTTTTCTTTTTCTGAGGCTGTGACCTGGTCTTGACACCGTTACTCTTTTTAGTTTTCATCTGGGTACGTCGTGGAGTGACTTTTTTTCTTGGGTAGGACATTGGGAGCATTGGGATCCCATTTTGAGAGGGAATGAATGATGACACCTCCTAGAGAACCGCTACCTCCAGGTTTTAAAATGATTTGCTTTTTGGTTTGAGAGTCAATGCGAGGATCGCCCAATTGCTTCAAGGTTACTTTGTGTCTCTCAAAAAGGTGTTTGGCTTGATGTGGAATGTGAATGATGCCTTGCAGTAATTGACGTGCTGACATCGTATACCATCGTAAGACTTCTTTGAGACTAGCTTCTAAGACACGAGCACGTATTTGTGGATTTTTTCGCGACTGATGCCGTACAAGGCACGAACCAATTTGATGGGAAGATGAGACTGAAGGGACGTCTTGTTGACGCTGTGTGAGACAGACCCAAAGTGCCCGAGGTTTTTATAGACTTTTTGGTTGTTGTTGTTGTTAAGTCGACGAAGGGGACGTGTACACGATAGGCCCTCCGTCTTGGCACCAGTGGTGAAACAGATGGGTACGAAATCGCAAATAATCAGAGGTAGTGGGTTTTAAATCAACGAGTAAATAAGCGTGTGGAGTTTGAGTGGCAGCGTCGTACGCATAAGTCAGCCAAGGCGTTCCTAACTGTTTGGCTAAGACTTGCACTTGGGATTTATCTCTAGGATGTTTAAACAAGACCACGTAATGAGCATTGAAACTGATGGTGCGATGGGCTTTACTTTGTTGAAACAAATTTTGGGTGATGTAAATGACACTGGCATTACGATGATGCCCTTTGCGTGTAAACTACAGTTTAATATCTTCTTCGTCTTCTCCTAACATGTCGTCGAAGATGACCAGATGGGTTTGACTGGAGTCAGACACAATTCCGTCGTCTTTGCCAGGAATACTTTCCACAAACACGATGGAATCGCTTTGACGTTCTCGCATAAAGCTGTACGCCGATTGCCATTCTTTGTAACACCACACGATTCGTTGAGGTGGACGATCGATCAAATGATGTTTATGTTCGATCAAACGTTTGACAAATTCAGTTTTGCCTGAACCGCTAGGTCCAGCAATGAGCACGTTAAAGGGATGGCGAAGATACAAGGCCTCCCAACTGGCACGATCTAAGTGTTCGTCGATGACTTTGAAACTGGAGGAAGAGGGAGCAGAGACAGTAGAGGTAGAGGTAGCCATAGTACTGTAAGGAATGTCACTTTTGACACGAAGACAAACAAGACAAGAGTTTTTATACTTTTTTTCTGGACACGTTTATTGCCATCTTTAAAAGTGAACAACACCAAAGACAAAAATATATAAAAGCCAAATGGTTAAGTACACGAATAAAAGACACATCAAAACGATCATAGTGGAATATAAACAAGTCTCTGTACAACATTTTTGGTGATCAAGATGTGGAATCGTAGGGACAGTGTGTAATATTCTTAGAGTCTCTACACTTGGCACAGTCACACAGGGGTCCTCCCGGAATGGCCTTTCAGGGATGTCGATAACGGTCCTGTCCTGTCCTGAAGGGAGTGGTTCTTCTTCTTCTGGCACTGTCACTAACACAGGTTAAAAGTTACTTTCTTCACCCAACTTTTCCAGTCACGTACATCTTTCCAGTGAGGGAGTAAGTCACAAGCTACACACACAGCATCGTACAGATCTTCAGTACCTAAAAGTTGACGAATCTAGATTTCCTGTAGAGGTTGAGAAGTATCGAGATGAAAGCGCAAAGCTTTTAAGAGAATGAGTTTTTCGTGTACATTTAAAGGGACCACTTTCATGTTTTGGTTGGTATATACTGTTCGTAAAGAGTCCACAACGAATCGGCCGGTAAACGAAATCCCAGAAAGCAAGTCACTAAGACACACACCACACGTCGACCCCAATTCAATGGACACAGTTCTCGTAATAGGTGATCGTAATCCTCCACTGTTTGAATATTGTTATTGATTTTCTTCCACGAAATCTGTTGTATAACGAATGATAAAGATCGTGGCATGGTAGTCCGTTTTTATATCCTCTTTTTCGGAAGCTAAAAGTGTACATTCTGCACAGAAATGATCGTATTCCAGTCTCGAATCTATATGGTTTAGTCACTAACATGCACATCACACACCGTTCAGAAGTTTCCTCTTGAACTAAGTTTACGTTGTGAAAAAGATTTTGGTAATCCTCTAACTCCTTTTCTGAAATTCGTTGCAGTATCTCTACCTTGTAGTAAAACTAATCACTAACAACAATCAATCTTTATCGTCCGGGAATAGTTGATCAATGTCTGACCACTGGAACATTTTCGTCTCAATCAGTACTCTTTTACCATTCAGGTACCAGTGATTGAAACATCGGTGACGTAACGGATGTAATTGTTCTTTGCGTTTCACTTGTAGTTTGACAAACTCTCGATAAATGCGTTATCTCAACTCCACAGGCAAACCACGAATGTTCTCTTGTAAAGTATCCATGACCATGTCAGTCAAACACTTCTCCTAGAGCGAAAGTGACGGACGTAGTGAGTAATTTCTGACCACTGCCATTCAGGGTAACTGTCAAGAATGATAATAAAATCTTCTGATGTAAACAGTCTACACATCATGAATAATCTGAAGAACAAAGTCTTGATCCAGAGAAACCTGACTTGTTTGTTGACTATTGTCAATTTCCTCTTGTGAGTTTCTCGACACAAACGTTCTACAGTCACCAATTGAGATTTTGCTCTCGCAAGTCCCAGCCAAATGTCCTTGTACATCTTCTCTTGCAATTCGTTTGGTAATCTTTGAATATTATTTTTTTAATGGGGTTTAAATACTTGTCTAGGGGTTGTCCAACGTTAGACTCTTAAACAACATGGTATGCCAGTTCAATCACGAGGTCCCACTAAAGGTAGGTAGTGACAATCCGGAGACCATCGAGCATGTTCCAGGTAAGCGGAATCTTTCTTCTCCCACTCGTGAAGTGACATACCGCAACTGAAGCACTTGACTTTATCCCCTTCACCCAAGTAGATAAATCCGGCTCTAGCTAATTCTTCGGGGTTAGGTCCTCCCAGATATCTTGGCCATTTTCCTCGGAAGGTTTGGAATCGACTTTCAAAGTCACAGTATTCAGGCAATCGCACAGGGAACAAATATTCGTCTTTCACAGGTTCATTTCGATGAGGGTACGGTGAAATCCGCAGGAGTTTGCTCAGTTTTGGATGACATCCGTAGGGTGGTAGCCGCATGGTTTCATAATGATGACATCCACCATGAAAACCAGTAAAGTGAAAAGGTGAACGATGACGAATGTCATCGCTTTCGCATCCGTCAGGTTTGACACGCACAGCATCACTTTCCATAGTAGGTATGGTAGTAGTGTCATAGCAAAGTTCCCATGATGTGATACTGAATTACTGAGGTCACATCGTACGGCATCCCTGCAATCGCAAGGCACAGCATCGCACTCCACTTGAGCATCATTGAACTTGAATTGTGCTTCTCTGAAAGGATTCATCTTTCTCGCTTGGCGTTGGTAGTAATAACGAACTATCGGTCTTGGACGTTGTCCCTTTTTATACTAGTCTTAATGAAGTCTCGAGCTTGTACATCGTTCCTTTTTTATGACCAGTTTTGGAAGTCTTCCTTTTTTTCTTCTTGGACATCGGTACTACCTTCTCTAAGGTACCGTCATGCCTGAACCGTAGTGCAATGGGTGGAAAGACCATAGAAAAGTAAGGACTATGCGGAGACCATTGAGTATGTTCCAGAATAGCTAAATCTTTATAGATACATCGATCCATACGTAACCTCAAACCACAACAGAAACACTGTACTTCGTATCCCAATCCAGTCTCAGGTCCCAAGAAGACAAATCCTGTTCCAGCTAAAACATTCGCAGGAGGTAATCCTTCCCTATCCGTGGGCCATTTTTGAAACGTTTCCAATCGACTGGCACAACTACAATAGTCAGGCAAGAAAACAGGAAAATGGTATGGTTTGAACTTGGAGTTCGCAGTGGGTCTCTCACTGGATTCTTGCTGGGTCGATGTTATCGTTCTTGTTGGCGACTATCGTCTTGGAACCATTTATTTATACCAGCGTGACCGTAGGGTAATGTAAAGTGGTTGGGAAACCGAACTCTCTTCTGGTACACAATTTCATAGACTTTTTCCAAGGGCCGGCTGACGATTTGGTGTGTGGGTAAACGTACAATCTTGTGCGGTTCGTTGGTGGTCACTTTAAAATTTCCATCCTGTCCAGACTGCAAGGTTTCTTTCAATACGCCAAAGTTCACCACTTGACTGGTGCGATAATTGAGAGTCAATCCTTTCACTTTATACTCCGTGTGCACTTTTCCTTCTTTGTCCCGGTATTCGTAGCTGTAATTTCTGGGACCGCCACTAGCAAAAATTAGAATCTTGTCGTCGGGATGCTCGTCCGTCCAGGCTCCTAAACGTTCTCCTTCGATGACCGGGTGACAGTGACCTAGTCGATCGATGTAGATGCAACTGTCCGTGTCAAAATACAGCACACAGTCTCCCAACAGTTCTAAAGCTTCGTATAGTTTTAAGCGAGCATGGGCTGTGATGTAATCCGCAATGATGACATTTCCAAATTCGTAGGCTTCTACAAAGTCCAGTTCTTCTTCGTAATTGACTAAGATCAAGTCCTCACGAACGACGTCCACGTGTTTCATGTAATTGGTTTTGTTGTGAATCATCTGGAAGTAGCGGGAAGGTTATGTCAAATACTCCGTCTTGGGTAAACACGGTCGTTTTGCCATTTTGCCCCACAAACAATTTAACATCACTCTGGCAAACGATCGCCTTCCTTCGTTTTTCTCCACGTGGTCTAAAGTGATGCCCTTATGCTCCCAGTATCTCTCTTTGAATTTCGTTTGGTCTTCAGGAATGTGGCACAAGGTAGAATAGCCACTGGCTTCTTGTTTCAGTTTGAAAAAGGCATCCACGTAGTCTGCGAAAATGCCTTTCTGAGTCTTGTCGCCCTTGTTGTATTTTTCTGTCTTGGGAAAGTGGTAAATTTTGTACACTTCTAACAGTTGGTATCCCCGGTCCAGAGCTTTGAACAATTCCACGCTAACCCACGTTCCTGTCAAGGCGCGTTCTTCCTGGGTGTGCTGAGAAGGTCGGTCTTGGTTGCACGTTTCGGCACAAGTACGGCACAAGGGAAACATCAGTTTTCCTTGGCAATGACGTGGTAAAACTGAATGGGAGGCAAGACTTTGCACTTGATCAATCCTTCGTATTGTCGAATGTTGTCCACGTCGATGTGTTCCGTCAGCAATTGTGGGTGCCCTGCGGAAAAGTGGCAATATCTGCACACGTACGGATACAGAGAACACACGTCCAAGTATTTGATTTCTTCTCCTTTCTCCTCGTCGGCGTGGTACAGCAAACAGGTGACATTCGTCCGTCCTCCGTACAAACTGTCCCTTCGGTTCAGTGGATCCACCAGCTTGTAACTTTTCACGATGCGTTTAAACTCGGGATCGCTTTACAATCGGTGATCGTACTCGTGTTCCCACATTTCTACCTCTTGGTATCCTTGCTCTTCTAACTTCAAACGACGCTGACAAGTGGCCTGGTACAAGTCTTCCATGGTCCCTTGTAAAAACTGATTTTTAGTGTCACGTTGAGGGTACCAGATGGGACATCCGTGTAATAAGCATCCATTAAACTCGTACACGATCTTGGGGTTTTCTAAGTCCCAACCATCCACCAAATACCTTCCGATGGTCTTTTCGCCTCCTCCGTTTCGGGCATGTTGGATACATTTGTCTTCCTTGTCACACAAGTAATGTAACCAGCGTAGGGCTGTGACCGAATATTGAAGTTTCACAAAGTTCGTCGTTTGAGGGCTTATGACAGCCAGGGTCTTTTCGGTCATGAATCGTTGGCGGTACACTAAGGAACACGCTTTGGCAATGGTGCAGGCTTCTTTCAAAGGATTGATCCCTCCGTGTTCCATGAATAATTCTCGAAATTTTCCACAGCAACGCCGTAAAATGTCCACGTCGGAACGACAATATTTTAACATTTCTTCCTGAAAGTCGAAAGGGTTCGAGGCGTGAGTCTGGTACCAAGCGTAGAAAGCTTCTCGTTGTTCGGTACGCATGTTGTCGGGATCGTAGTAGTGAGCCTCAGGCGTTGGGGTAGAACGGTGTGTTGATTGGCTTCGGTATTGAAAAAGTGCGAAAAATAGCCTTTGGCCATTTCTGTCATTCCAAACGTTTTAGGCATTCCACTAAAAGGCATGGCCAAGTAACTCATCGAATCTTTAAACTGCACTTGTACCACTTGCATGGAAATGATTTTGGCTCCGTTCAAAGTCACTTTAGGACGTTTGGTACCTTGTTCCGTATAGTATCTGAGAAGAAATTACCCATCGTATCCCGAGAAATTGTGAGCCATCACCGTGGCATAGCGATGACAATCTCCGCAATGTTCGATGTCCTCTTGGCTCCACGTCTCGTCGATGGGGTCTAAGATCCATTGGGCGAAATCGGCTAGCGTGTTCGGTCCCCGAAAGATTTTTTTACGTCCTCCAGGAATCTTTCTACAGTGAGGGCAGTGAGTAAAGATAGGCTCTTGGATGCACTTCTCACACGCTCGGCGAGCCACGCAGAAATTAGGAATATGAATGCCAGTCTCTTGCATACATTCGAAATCGAAAAAGATGAAATGGCCTTTCTTCTGGTCATCTTCTTCCTCTTCATGTTTGGAATGGTATTTTTGAATGTAGCATTGGTGTTCAAAGTCCACGATTTGGTGACAAATGTGACATCGTTTCTTTCCTGAACATACGTGCGCCTTGGCACTGTTGGTACGTATGCCTCGTCCACAAGTAGGGCACAATCTCAGGAGCTGACAAACACTTTTTCGTTGTGAACCTTGCGGCTTTAGATGTTGTTGGTAACAGGTAGGGCTGACAAACGTGCGCTGACAAGCTGGGCAATGCACTCGTTCTTGTCCTTCGTCCAGACAGGGTTTAGAGGCCAAACATCCCTCACATTTCGATCCACAATGCTTGTGTTGCTCTCGATTGTTATAGCCATAGTCACATTTCTCACAGTAATAACCGTATCCCAGGAATGCAGTGATATTGGTAATAGCATCGAAATGTTCATCGTGATGATAGACGTGAATGTATTTTCCGTCTTTAAAATCTTTGCCTCGAAACAACAGAGGTCCGCGCGGTTCTTGAGGGTACACTTTCAAGGTGTAACGTGGAGCCAAGACATCTAGCAATTTTTGCATTTCAGGAATGCCGCAGGGTGTGTCTTTCGATATCCCCGCTTGCTGTAACAGGAGTTCTGCTTCTCTTCGTTGTTTGGCTCGGCCCGATTGTCGAATAGTTTTCCAGGCTCTTTTCAATTCTATCGTGTCGTTCTTGTCGGCATACGTTCGTCCTTCCACGATGGCTCGGGCTAAACACATCTGGTCTTGAGGGTTGTTAATTTGAACAATGCTGCGCTTGATGCTGCGAAGGTCGTCCACCAATAACACCTTTTTGCGTCCCTTCCTTTGGGGAAGAGACACGTGGGTCATGAACAGCGTCGCTTTCCATCGGTGATGTGAAACTTGTCGTTGGATTGTTGCACGTGTTGAATCTTGTCGATGACTTTGGAAGGTGTAAATTCTACTGGGCTGCTAAACTCGATCCAAATGGGGGATTTCAAACTGTCGTGATGAATGGAAAGTCTCAAGCGATCGTCTTCTTTGGTTTCACATTGCTGTTTCAGTGTGGTTAACAAAGAATCCCACACATTGGTGATGAACCCTTCTGCTTTTTCCAACGGTACGTCGGACTTGAAATATTTAAAATTCACCGTGCGCGTGTAGGCTGTGGTTCTAAATTTTCTAGAGGAGCGTTTGTCCGTCTCTCGAATGTGGTAGTACTTTTCAGGCTTTACTGATGGTGATGACGGACTTTGGTTGGGTGTAGACTCTCTGGGTCTGGATTCTGATTCACTCATGTCATCTTCAAAATCGCTGGCATGAATCTGAGCCAAGACTTCAGCTACTGTGCGAGGCGAGAAATCACGTTTCTGCCTCTTACTTTCTTCTCCATTCTTTTCGAAACGATGCGATCGTTTCATCTTGGCTGCAGAAAGTCAAATGACTACATTTGAAACGCCATGGACAAAGTATTCATTTGTCTCTCAAGCCGATCAGAACGATGGAAGAACCCACACAGATCGAACTTCTGATCAGAGCTTTGCGAGGTGTCATAAGAAAGTTTTCTTCAGACAAGCCGATGGACTACTTCCCCTCCTTTCGAGATAAAAGTCAAGATACTTGCTATATCTGTCAGAAGAAAGGACATTGGGCTACAGAATGTCCAGACCATCAAAAAACAAGATCAGTGTCAAAAGAGACAAAAGTCAAGATACCTGCTATCATTGTCAAGAGAAAGGACATTGGTCTTCAGACTGCCCTAAGAAACAACAGGAGCAAGAGGAAGAAGAAGAGGTGCCCTCGGCAAAGGAAGAACCCCGATACATTCAGAAAGAGAAGAAAAGAAGACGAGAAAAAGGTGAGGAAGAAGAGGAGGAAAAACCTGTGAAAGTAAAGAAAATCAGAAAACAGAGAGAGTGAAAGAAAAAAAGACACAGAAGAAGTCTGTGAACTTTTTAAAAGTGTTCTATTGTGAATTGGATTGTAAAAATGTGTACCAGAATTGACCAGACAGAAAAAAAGTAAGTGTCTCCTAGTTTTGATTTTTTTAGAATAATGGCCTACACTCAAGCACTCACACATGTACATCTTGGGGTTAAAAAAAGGGATTTTGAGTTTAATTGATTTTGGCAAAATGAATAGAAACTTTTTTCGAAAGAAGTGAGTGGCCCTGAAAAGGGCCGTTGGGTGTTTGTTTTTGTTTTTTAAAAAAAAATAAAAACTCAGGAACGAGAAGCAATCAGCTTTAACTGCCTTAAGCCTTTGCCACGGCCAAGGCCTACTTCTGGACTTGCTCTCGTCGATTATTTAGTAGAAATCACTAGAGTTGGTATCTCAGGTGTAGTAACCGGGTTGGGCTGTTTGGCTCGGGAAGGCCTTTTTCTCTTGGGTCGTAATATCGAAGTCTGATACATTTGTTTCAGACTTCTTAACTCTGCCAAAATGTCTAAGAGTACCGTAACCGTCTGAGTTTCAATGTTCTCCTTCTCCTCTAGACCTTGTTTCTTCTCTGCTTCTTCTTCCTCCTGTCGTTTCCTTCTTGCCTCTTCTTCTTCTTCTTCTCGCTGTTGCTGTTGAAGGAGTAAAGCTTGTTCCGCTTCTTTTTGCTGTTGTAAAAATTTCTCCAATTCTCCTTTCTGTCTTTGTTTAAAATCCTCGACGTAAAGAAGGGGAAGGTGGCTAAGGTACTGGTACCGGAACAAATTCTTGCGAAGAGAGAAAATCCACTAATCCCAATCAAACTCGACCTATTCTGGAAGTAAGCCTGTGTTGACTTTGGTAACCGCTGCTATGCCATCGCTTCTCGTCTCCATGGCCGGTGCACCCCAATTCATTGTCTTCTTAGTTTCCGTTATTGGTGCGGTTCCTCTCAGTTTCCATCATAGAGAGGACCCCCTATTGCCGAAAGGTTAAATATTTTTATATCTGTTTGTTTTCCCATTATTTGTGATGTTGTACATTGTGAAAAATCAAATAGAAGTTTGGTAAAATTTTATAGAATTTTGATTAGGGTTTATGCACCTCCCTAAACTAGTGTTTATATAGACTCACTTCTGTAAGCCCAGGCTGATTTATTGAGTCTTACTTTAATCAATGATCTTTGCCAAGGATCATTGTTGTCCGATGTTTGCTGTATGTGTGTTGCTATAATGTTTTGTATGTTATCCGTGTGTTGGTGTTCGGACGGCGTTGTTATGAATCAAATTTTTATTCAAGTTATCTTTATTTGATAGGGCTATCTAAAAAAATGAAAATAAAGGAGTCTGGTAGGGGACAGGTTTCCTCACAAAGGGAAGTCTCCTTTACCCGTTCCAAGTTTTCTATCTATTTCTTGATTTGTTATAGAGAATATAAGAGAAAAATAGAAATCAATGGAAAAAAAAGAGTAAAACTAAAATAAATCGGATGAGTGCATGTTCTGTGTGTGGTTTACCATCTCGTAGATGTTAGTAATGTTGATATGTTCCCCAGTGTTATTGTATTCGTTATGTTCTTATTTATTGACCGCCCCTTTGGGGAGATCAAGTGTGCCCCGCACTACCTCACGTTAGCCACGTAGCATTGGTATCACACCATCATGCGCTCCTTATTCGGTTCGGTCAATACACTGTCCCAAATGTGTTTGCATTGGTGTACATGTCATTGTTAGAATGGTAAAATTTCTACGAGATAGTACTATTAATAGTTAGTATTCTTAATATTATCTTAATTTTTAGATGGTCTGCCTCCTTATTTGGAAGGGAATATACTTGGATTAAAAAAAAAGAAAAAAAGAAAATTAGCAGAGTTGGGGGATGAGGTACATGACAATTAATACCTCATTTAAGGGGCAGCCATTCTTTCATTTCTTCTTAGTTTCCGTCATGTTTCAAAAAACAATGTCGCATCGATTCACTGTGCACAGACGCTAGCGCACCTATATAGGGAATGTGACATCACAGATAGCTCTCTTCGGACTGGAAGACAAACTCCGCGAGGTGGCTGAATTTTGTAACGCGTGTTTGGATTGGTGAAAGAACTCAATCCGTTTCGATCCACTCTTCCGCTATAAATAACTGTGATTCACTTCATTCCCTTCACCTGCACTCGTCACAAGATGTGGACAAACGTTGAATCCTCTTCTCTCGTATCGTCGATGCTGTTCCGTACGGACTTACCCATGTATGTTAAATCATCATGGACCATCATCTGGATCACCGATACGACTGTTTGGAAAAGAAGATACTACGTGGAGAGATAGGGCTGTCTGAAGAGACTCCTCATCTACGGTTCAGAGGTTAGACAAAGTTTGAAAAGGAGAAGAAGATCAGTGCCCTCTATGTTAACGAAATGGTGTTAAAATAAAAACCAAAGGCCCTTTTCAGGGCCACTTTCATATGCCTCGAAAAGATTTTTTCTTCTTGCCTATATGTTATATATGTGTTATATATGTCTTCGTCTCTACTGTATTTGTCTCTACATAGGTAGCCGCGTCTATTCAGCTCAGCCACTTGCAACATTGTTACCAGTACCGTGACGTCATTCCACCTGTTCCATTCCTATTGAACCCATAATCAATCTTGAGGCTACGGTACAACCCCCTAAATTTAACATAAAAGTCTACGTGAGGCTATAAATCTTGAGGCTATGGTACAAACGACCAAATTTAACATGAAGGTCTACGTGAGGCTACGGTATCCCCATTAACTACTACTGGGCGACAGAGCTCAAATTTGAACAATGATAAAGTATTGATAAAGTCTTGACACAATCATATTTGAAATGTTTCTATTATTTTATAAATTGTTCTTTTGACTGATTATGGACAGAAAATGCAATTTTCCAATATATGTTATAACGAGTTATCAATTTTTATCTACTTTTGTATATATTCGACCAACATAACAAAGGTACACAAAGCCAGAAAACGTCATATTATACTATGTTTATTGTATTTATGTTGCAATATCAGATTGATGAATAAATCAACCAAACTGAAAGACTAGGGTTATACACGTACTCCATTAATAGACCGCGAATTCGGAGATTAATTAATTTGGATAATAACAAAGTGAGACAAATCATATTTGAAATGTTTTGTATTTGTATGAGTTACTTGGATAAACTATGGAAATAAAATGCCGTATCTTTAAGTACGTTTTATCGAGTTATCAAACATATGTTGGCAAACTCAAAGCATACAAATCCTGACAAAATCGTAACTAAAATGCTTATATTTGTAAAAATATATATTCCGATAAATTATCTACAAAAATGCCTATTTTGTACACAGGCACAACATGTCATAAAATTACAGACAAAATCATGCAAAGTTATCACAGAAAGTATCGTTATCATTCTTAACTTGAAAAGTAAACCCCCAAAATGTAACACCTGAATATCTTTGAATAACTAACCAATTAAAAGCATGCACCATGCCAAATGATGCATATTAATACTAGGGGACAAGTGAATATTGGTATATCAATAAAAAAAAGTTTATCCGTGGTAGCTTCATCGGATATCTTGTACATCTCTCTAAATTATATTTCTTGTTTATATTTAACAAATATCTTATTTAAGTTTAAATTCCAAAATGCCTAGTGCTTCTGCTCGAAAAAGACAAAAAACAAAACAACGAACTGGTCTTGTGCTGTATGTGGACATAATTGTGGTGTTGGTTCCCTTATTTGAGATTAAGTGCAAGTGTTGGATGCATGGAAAGTGTGATGGGTTGACATCTAATGATTTAAAAACAATTTCTGGACAATATCCTTATGAGTGTCGTGTGTGCATTCGTACAGCCAAAAGTGGAGTGTATGAACTATGAATGCTCGATGAACAGTCCAAATACGGTTGTTATTATTATTATTATTATTATTATTATTATTATTATTATTATTATTATTATTATTATTATTATTAATATATTGATTATCAAAAAGCGTTTGTCCGTATTGACATGACAGAAACTCACTTATCATAAATTAGTAAATGAAAATAGTAGTAAAATGCTTATTACACCCAAAACCCATATATGCCAATGTGAAAGATTGTGTGAAAACGCCAAATAGCTTGATAACAATATTTAACTTCCCAGCCAAGGTAAGGCAAGGTTGTGTTTTATCACATATTTTATTTTGATTATTTGCAAACGATTTAAAGACACATATTTCTGACCAGAATAACGGTATATTAGCTGAATTTATATATAGTATTTACGCTGTATCAATGATATACCACGAGATATATAAATTTTTCATCAAAAGGAAACGAGGCTGCACAACGAGTGGTATATCATGGATACAGAGTGCATACTACACATATATTTTATTTATAACACATATAAATACACATATTTGCCTTTTGAATGGAGTTTAGACTGACTACAGGCAAATGTGTATTGACCGAGTCAATGAACTCACATCCCAGTCGAGTGTGTCCACTACAAAATGTAATGTCCTTTTGTGCCTATTCACAATCACATTTGCCTATTCACAATCACCTTTGCATATTGATAAGTTGATTGTTTACATTTTTGAGTTTTTATTTTTATTCACATTGATTAAATCAATATAAGTCACACTTATGATTTATACATGAAAGAAGGTTTTTTATGAAGAAATTAGGGCACTACAAACACATAGATCCTTGAACAATGAATGCTCATCAATGTATTGACGTGCAGGCGCATGGAAATTAGTGTGCAATAGAATCTAAGCAAAATGACGAGCCAACAATAGGTAATTAGAACATTTTAATATATTTAAAGTTGATCTAAGTCATTATTCTGCTTTATTTAACATTACTACCGACCATAAATTTCTCTCTCTCTCTCTCTCTCTCTCTCTCTCTCTCTCTCTCTCTCTCTCTCTCTCTCTCTCTCTCTCTCTCTTTTGCTTTGGTCGGTTTGATTGAACATTTACCATCAGCCTTCATAGGTCCAGAGACATTGTGGTATTTCACAAGTGAAATTCCTCTATTCTCTTCTTTTCATGGATTTTCGCTTTTATTTTGATACGATAGTCAACAGAGAGAGAGAGAGAGAGAGGGAGAGGCCTTTGGATACTTTAAAATTTTATTTAATAATAATCGATTTTTAGAACCATATAATAGGTTTAAGATACAACAACAACGTCAACAAAGCCTTAATACATTACATATGTGTGCCCAGTAAACAAGACATTTACTTTACTGTGTCGACCGGAAATTGCAACTTTCAATCATTGATTATATGAACACTATTGATAGGTCCCAAGGGAAGTGTACACATACCGTTACGACGAACGATATTCTTGTAGGTTACTTGGTGCAATTTCAGTTTGAATGTTTTTTTATCGAGCCCAATTTATTTTTTCTCTCTCGGGACCGTGATCGTCTTTTTAGCTGAAATATTTTCTTTTCTTTATCTCAAGATAATATTTTTTTTCTCCAAATAATAGCAAGGATATAATATTTTGTTTTGGTATACCCTTACAAAAGTTTTCGCGGTTACCAGCTCTAATTAATATCGCGTTGTTTCTTTGACTATGGGCAGTGTCGCCCCCCAATAAGTTTCGTCCCCAAGACGTATCGGTCCTACTAAACATAGCAAAGACGCGCAAAGACAGATATAACTATAGTGAATTAAGTTAAACATTAAATCATGCATTTTCTCAAACATTTTCTTCTTATCATTATTTTTACAAGACTTTAACTTTCTAAAAGTATTTAATTATGTTTAGTGTTGTTACGTATATGTAATTAAATTGCTTGTGTGTTAGTTTTTAAGTTCTTTTTATTTTATTTTTGTTTCATTACATTTTATTGTAATGATTATTTTCACGGGATTCAAAATTCTTTTTCAGTAATTCTGTTTATCTAAGACGTTGTTGTTGTTGTTGGTGTTGTTGTTGTGGGGCTTAACACCATTTTTTGGCACACGATAGGCTATACATGGCGGCCAGTATTAATGGTATCTTAGACGTAAAAGGTGTTACATTAGCAATATTTTTAGTTCACCTTGGTCCGCGGTAGTGTAAGCGCTACGCGAAAACGATTGGCTATTGCCAAGGTCATTTCGTCTAGTCTGAATAAACAATGTTTTATTTTTAAATTTATTTCAGAGTGAGAGTAGATAGGGGTTCTTGCTACGTGACAAATTACATTTTTCCTATTGCGTTGTTCAAGTGTTAAGAGACCATGTGATCTATCTCGTGAGAACGGGATGATAATTTGGTTTGATTTAATACCCTTTCTGAGCGCTTCTGAGTCAGTTGTATTTATGAAACCTTGAAGGCTGGATAGGATTTTATTGTTGAAACCAGATTGTTTTTGAAGTTCATCTGTTTTTGGAATTTAATAATTTATTCTCTAGAAAACCAAACGAGTGTACTGTTCTATAAAATTCTGGGAGAAAGAAATTCAGTGGAAATTTATTCTGGAATTATTCGGAAACATAAACTGTGATTCAATTGAGGAATTGTTGCTATTTGTACAAAGACCACATCTGACGTCATCGCCTTCCATACTGGAACAACTTCGAGATTCGAACCTGGATTCTAATAGAACTATTTAGTGATAGGACTTGTATTTTTCATTCTTAGGATTAAATTTTGGATTATATTCACAAACCGTAAGTCCTATTTTCCAATTTTTACATTGTTTTCTAGGGAAATAAATTATTTTGTTAAAATATACAAAGCTTGTTGACTTCACTCTTTTCTCTTGTTATTATTGTACGAACCTA